>LPNX011156401.1:1926816-2032850 GCA_001517045.1 Pseudotsuga menziesii
ATTGGTGTGTTCCTCCCCTTCAATGAATCTCAGTGGAATTGCTAAATCCAATTTCAATAATGTATTTGCTTATGTGTTTAGCTCTTTATAAATATTACAAGAAAAAAAACAATTCAAAGAAAAGCTTCAGAACTTATAAATATTACAAGATAAAAAAAAGACCAATTCAAAGAAAAGCTTCAAAACTTATATTTATATTTCTTTTAGATATCATTTACCTAATCGATCACCATTTTTGAATCATAATAAAGAGATGTCGTTTAACTAATCGATCACCATTTTCGAATCAGAATAAAGATGTCATTTATGTAATCGATCACCATTTTTTAATCATATATCTTTTTAAGAGGAATGTTGTTATAACCATTTCTCAATTACTCTCTCTATACCACGTCATCATTAATAATTGATCAAACAAATCTTCTTCATCAGTTCTCTATCTTAATCCATTTCATCGAATTAAAATACAACACATAATCTTGTCCCAACATATATGTCATAAATTAATATAATGCTTTCTGCTTTAAAATTTAAAATTACATAGAGTTTGTACCCGAAGTTCCCTAAAAGATTGACTGCCAAGTAAGGAGTTTGTATCCGGACTCGATTCTGGAGTACTCTAACAGATTAACTATCAAATTTATTCGTAAAGAAATACAGAATCTATATAAGACTGAAGCCACACCCTCCCTGCAACAAGTAAATCTACTTTGAATCTGCTGGAGCTTTCTCTTATTTTTGAGTTATTTGTGACTTTGAATGCTATCAGCTGTCACCGCGCAGAGATGAGCTCATATGGCTTTGATAGGGTCAGATATTGGAGTACTGCACAAATTACGATTACTGCGATGGAGCATGGGCGTTTGCTTTTGTCTGTGATTACTGCTCTGTTGATCTTCTGTTTGACTGATGCGAATTATACAGTGGATGCAATGGATGAATCTTCATTTGTTCAATTCCAGAATAGGCACGATCAAGAATGGCTCGTACAGATTCTGAGCACCATGGGTTTCACTTCTCTCGCCAGCCATTTTCAGTCCTCCCAAGAACTTCTCGTGGGATGGAAGGGACCCCTCACTCTCTTCGTTCCCACAGAGGAAGCCTTCACCAATTTCAATTCACTTAATTCGTACTTCTCTTCAAATTGCTCATCCGATTATCTCCTCTCCCACCATATTGCCAGGGTCCTCTTCACCTACGCGCATCTCAAAATGCTGCCTTACGGAACGAAGTTGGACACCATTGCCTCCGGGGGCAGACAGCTTGTCGTCACTTTTAATTCTCGCGCAGATGTCCAAGATTTGATCTACTCATCCACTAAGACGCGGATCGAGTATTCTCCAGTGTACGTTAATGGGGTTCTTGTTTCTCATCCGGACATCTTCAATGACGGGCTGATAAGCATCCATGGCGTGGACAAGCTGCTTCTTGTTCTTGAATCATCGAAATCAAGAAGCCATGGTATATATTACTCGCCTCACAGTGCTGATCCGCCAACACCTGCTACTGCAATTAGGATGCCACCATTCTCATCAGCTAGTTCTGGTCCTGATAATCCAATGAATAACATAATGCCCTTCATGCTTGAATCTGCAGCTCGGGGTCTCAGAGATCGGCGTTACAGAATACTGGCGTTGGCCATGTGCAAGACCCCAGAGCTTCTGCGCCTGAAAAAGCTTACCATCTTCACGCTTAGCGACGAATCCGTTTTCTTGAAGGGTGGTCTTGATTTTACGAACAATCTGAGACACCATGTGGTTCCCAACAGGAAGCATTTGTTGGCCGATCTGGTGCGTCTTCCGGTGGGTACAAGACTCCACACTCTCCTCTACAGCCAATCGCTAGTGGTGACCGACGCCAAACCTTTCTCCGTCAATGGGATATAATTTTTATTTTTTTAATTTTATTATTATGACGTCATGTGGATACATGTCAAATCAAATCTAGATACCAAATCCCAAAGTTGACATCATCTTCTATCCACCAATCAGCTGTTTACAAAATAGTTTTTTTAACAAAATTAATTTTTTTTTTTTACAAATCCCTAAGTCATACTTTGCAAAACAGATTTTAATTCTTTATACCTGCATCAAAAGACACCAACTAATACCAAAGTCAAAAGAGTTTGACTTGCAATCGATTACAATATACCTGCTGAGGCAGGTATAAAAATTGCTAAATATTGAGTTATATTTTTTTAATAATAAAAAATAACATTGGCATTGTTTGTATTTTCAGAATAAATATTTTAAATAAAAGATTTTTTTTAAAATTTGTTTGTAAGGTTTAAAGTTAATTAACCACTAATTATATGTATATTAATAATAATAAATTGATAAATATTGAGTTATACTTTTTTTTAATAATAAAAAAAAACATTGGCATTGTTTGTATTTTCTAAATAAATATTTTAAATAAAATATTTCTTTTTAAATTGTTTGTAAGGTTTGGTGGCAAGTGACCTCAATATCATTTTCGAACCTAAGGAAAAGAGTGGAGGAAACCGCGATAAGGACCCTTTTATGGAGTTGGTCGATTCTTTGATTCAGTCTTGTGATCTTTTAGATATTAAGCCCAAAAAAGGACGTTTCACGTGGCCGAATAATAGAGTTGGGACGGCTCGTATTTCAGCTCCTCTGGACCGTTTCCTAGCTCAGAGTAAGTTACTGGATGATTTTGTATTAACCTCAGCGATTTTCCCAAAGGTAACATTTGACCATCATCATATCGGTCTCTGTTTGGAAAAAGAAGTAAACCTGGGGCCGATTCCTTTTTTATTCTAGTCCCATCTGGGCCGAGAGAGAAGGCTTTGGTGAGTTAATTTCTCATGTTTGGTCTCAGTTTATTGTTGGCTCCCCCAGCTATGTATGGGAACAAAAACTGAAACTGACTAAACCCGCCTTGAAAAGTTGGATTAAAGCTCCGCTTCAAAATCCTACGAGATTCATGGTAGAGACTGTTTAGGCTCTAGCAGATATTTAGTTTAGCATGGAAAATACTGAAATTTCTAAAGTTTAGCTAACGATTGAGCAGTCTGTGCAATCATCTGCATTCGTTGCCTTTCGTCAGGAAGAAGAACATTTGAGGCTTAAATCCTGCAGTCTCTGGTTGCTTGCTGGGGATAAAAACTCTGCTTTTTTTCATCGGCAATGTAGGTCCAGGCTCTCACATAATCATATTTCTGAAATCTGCACCAGCAATGGTGAAGTCATCAAAGGCCAAGTGCAATTGCAACAGGCAGCAAATGAACATTTTCAACAATTGTTTTACGAAGATGGTAATACTAATGATTTTTTGAACTCTGATTTTTTGTCTAATATTCCTTCTTTGGTTTCTGAAGATGAAAATGTTGGTCTAGTGAAATCCTTATCTGAGAAAGAGGTGGTTGATGTAATATGGGCTATGGAGCCCCCGGGCCAGATGGATTCTCTATCCATTTCTACAGGGTATGTTAGAACTATATTAAATTTTATCTTCTCATAATGATCTCAGCCTTCCTTTCAAAAGCCAAAGTTGGAGGGAATACTAACTCAACCTTTCTAGATTTGATTCCAAAGGAAGTAAACTCTGCTTCTTTTGTTCGATTCCGACCCATCTCCCTCTGTAACGCTTCTTATAAAATCTTGGCCAAGCTTTCAGATAATAGATTGAAACCATTGTTAGGTTCCCTTATTTCTCCTCTGTAGGGATGGTTTCAACCAAGGAAGACACTTGTTGGATAATGTTGTTCAAGTTCAGGAAGCTCTCCATTCCAGTTACCTTAGGAAGGAGAAAGGTATGCTCATCAAATTAGACATGAAAAACACCTTTGATCGTGTCAATCTCTCATTTCTCTATTAAATTTTAAGAGCTTTTGGTTTTAGTGTTGAGTTTGTCCGTTTGATTAAAGCATGCACTGACAAGCCTTGGATTTCACCTCTTGTAAATGGTAGGCCAAGAGATTTCTTTCAAGCCACTAGAGGGATGAGACAAGGGTGTCCCTTGTCTCCCTTTCTTTATATTTTGATGGGAGAAGTGTTAAGCAAAAAACTCACAACATAAATGGTGGTTGGTTCTCTTCTTGGTATCAAAATTTCAAGAGGGGTTGATCCTTTAAACCACGCTCTGTTTGCTTATGACTCCCTCTTATTGGGAGGGGCCTCCTTAATTATCGCTCGGGCTTTTAAGGTAATTTTGAAAAACTTGTGTGTAACCACTAGGGCCTTGATTAATAAGGGTAAGAGTGTTGTATATGGTTGGAATGTTGATCTTACAACCCTTCTTAGAATTGCTCATAATTGAAAAGTGGGAAAGTATCAAGTATTTTGGGCTCCCATTAACTATGGGTCCCAGACCTTCGTCGTTGTGGAATGATGTGATTTGCAAGATTAAAGCTAAAATTGTTTCTTGGGGAGGTTATTGGCTAACTCAGGCAGGTTAATTGATTTTAATCAAGGCAGTTCTTTCAGCTCTCCCTATTTTTCAGTGTTCTCTGCTTCTTGCTCCCAAATCTGTCACTACCCAAATTGCCAAACTTCTTCTTGATTTTCTTTGGGAGGGAGGCAAAGGCAATTAGAAGAAAATGCATTTAGTCAGTTGGGAAATCATTAAAAGATCAATTTCTGACGGTGGTTTGAATATTCGATATCTTGAGTTGGTGAACTTGGCTTTGGGAGGAAAGCTCTTATGGCAGTTATACTCCAACAAAAATCATCCGGTCAGTAAAAATTTTCGGAAGAAGTATCTTAAGGGTACCCCTTTGAGAAATTTCATCTTAGCTTTCTCCTCCTCAAGGACATCAATTTGGAATCTTTGTAGAAGAGGTCTGGATATTTTTCAGCTTCAGCTATATCAGATTCCTGGAAGTGGGAAAAGGACACTCCTATGGGAAGATAAGATAATGGGGAATCTTCCTTTTTCCTCTAATGAATCTCTGAGTGAGATTAAGGATTGGTTAAGTAACAAAGGCTTCCTTAGGCTGGCAGATATTTGTTCTTGGGACAAATCCGGGAACTGGGTTGGCTGGATCTTTCCAGAGATTCCAGATTATCTCATTCCTCAGTAGAATTTGTTGGTTTTATCCTTAACCATTTGTGCTCCTGTAAATTGTTTTTTTAAATATGGTTGGGGATGGGGTAGCACTGGTAATTATTCCGCAGCTTTGGGATTCAAAGCTATTTAGTCGACCCTTGCTTCTAGGATTCATCCAGCGATTTGGAACTCTGTCTGGTCCTCCTTTTGTTTGTCGAAGGTGAATTGCTTCACCTGGACTCTTTTGCACAGAAGAGTGTTGTCTGAAGAAAATATTTATAGGCGAGGGTTCAATGGCCCTTTTTTCTGTTGCCTTTGCTTTTCAGCAATTGTATCTTCAGATCACATTTTTATAAATTGTGTTTTCTCTCAACAGGTTTGGAATATGGTTCTTAATGGCCTCTCTTTCATGCCTTGTTCTCCTCTGTCAGTAATTGCTCTTTACTCATCTTGGCATGAACGGCTCCCCAAATGGCATGATCGATTTTCTGCTGCCAGCGTGGATTGGAAGAATCTATGGTAGACAATTCCTAAAATCACCCGGTGGATATTATGGAAAACCAGGAACGATGGAATTTTTTTATGGTGTGCAGTTCGCTCTTGAGATGGTGGCCCATAAAATTAAACTTTCCATTTATGAATTAGTTTTTAATTCTCCCTCCATGTTAACGTTGCTAGAGGAGGTCTACGTCTCGCTTGGAAAAGCTTATTTCAATATTAAAATCGTGACCTCCAGCAAACCAATTTGCTCTCCTTTTTGGTGAATCCGTTGCAAAGAATCTGATTTTTTTGATAAATGGATGACTTCCTCTTCGACTTGCATTTTTTTTGATGGTGCGTCTAAGGGAAACCCGAGGATTTCTAGTGCTGGAGGAATATTAATCTCGCTGGACAAGTCATTGGAAACAAGTTTCAGTTGGGGTCTCGGTTTTATGTCAGATAACCAAGCCAAGAGTTATAGTCTTCCTAAAGCATGTCAATTAGCTCGGGAGGCTGGCTTTATGTCAATTCAAGTGTATGGAGATGTAGAATTATTGATTAAAAGTTTAAATTCGGAGGGTCACTTTAATAATCCAGCTTTGAATTTAATTTTGCAGAGAATTCGAAAGGTTTCCTTTTGGCTCAAGGACAGCTCAGTCTTAATGGTGAATCCAGTAAATTCCATCCAATTCCTTAAATTCAGCTCCACAGTTTTTCTTTCTTTAGCAAGAAATTGTAAATTCTTTATTTTTTGCAGCAGTTATCCTTCTTGGTTGTAATTGGCTGAAATGACTATTGCTCTCCGAGTTCTGAATTCTTTTCATGAGAAATAAAAAAATAGCCGTTTTTGTTAAAAAAGAAAAATTGTTTGTAAGGTTTAAAGTTAATTAACCACTGATTATATGTATAATAAAAATAAAAAAATTGATAAATATTGAGTTATATTTTTTTTAATAATAAAAAATAATATTGGCATTGTTTGTATTTTCAGAGTAAATATTTCTTTTTAAATTGTTTGTAAGGTTTAAAGTTAATTAACCACTATTTATATGTATATTAATAATAAAAAATTGATAAATATTGAGTTATATTTTTTTTGGAATTTTAGAGTGCTAAAAAAATAATAAAAACCCTTTAAACATAATGACAAATAGAACAATGTAAAAATGTGTGTAAGAATGAGAACAATTAGAGCATAATCTATGCATAAGTTTGTTTGTAACGCCTTCAATTATACAATTTCATTTTCACGGGTTTGTGCTCAAACTGGCCATCTACTCTCAACTGTCATGATGGCACATAAAATACAGCCACCAAATTTTTTTGAAAGTTTTATGGTTTTATGTTAATTTTGATTACTGAATGGTATAGTAAAATGTTTAACGAAAAATTAGGAAAGGATAAAATATCTTGCAATGTGTAAATATATTAAAATATATTAGAATGATATTTATTTTTATTTTGAAATTTCATAATATAAATATTTTTATCATAGTATATTTGATTAAGAGGTAAAATTATTTTTAATTTACATATTTTTATTATACATGTGTGTGTATTTTTTAAAAATATATATGTATAAAATTGTTACATAAAGTCCATATGTTTTCTATATTTGATAAGTGTGTTAAAATAATCTATGTAATGTCTTTTTCATGTAATGAATTTTTCATTTTTAACTCAAGTTATTGAGGAAGGCTTGGAATTTGACTAGCATATGCCCTCCAGTCAAAATACTATTGAAAATCTTAAGAAACCGTTTCAAAGAATGGGAAAATAATTCACTAGAACTTATTTTCATGATAAAAAAAATTTCAAAATGTTATTAATTTTTATTAATAGGTTTTTTTAAGATAGGTGTATACTTACATCAGTGGTTATTTTTATTTTTTATTTTTTTTGACAATAACTGATGGTTAGAATATTAAAGAGCCGGGAAAACAGCTTCCGGGTGCTGAATTACACTGGTAGCATTCGTGATCGAAGCCAACTGCTCTGACATGAATGGCAGAGACCAGAAAACAGAGCCATAGCAAACAAATTTCCAGCCATCCTGATGGGAGCAGCGGCCTGCTTGCAAATTTAATATGGAACGTAGAGGACAATAATGCCAATGGCAAACATGAAAAACATATAGTGGTTCCATAATATTACAAAGAAGACAGGAAAGGACCTGCAACCACAATGAAGAGCTTGATTGGCAGTCCAAGAGCAGATTGAAGTCTAGCTTTGGGAGAATTTCCATGACAGCGATCTCCATGGCAGGAACTCCATGGGAGAAATCTCCATAGGCGACTGGGCATCATTGAGAAGAGGAGGGCTACTTCTTTGAACTTCTCGGTTACCTTTGAGGAAGAGACAAATTCTTTTAACGACCAACTCAATGATGATGGAGACTATCCCCTTCAGAGCACGATGGGAGAAGACCTGCTCTTTGAGAGGATCGAGATTCTTTCCTTCCAGATCGGTCAGCAATTCTTTAAGAATAATAAATACCAGATAAAGGAGGAGCCTGAAAACTGAGGAGGACAAGAGAGAGCATGGGATTCTGAAGGTTGAGAGAGGCAAGGGACAAGCCAAAATTAAAGAAAGTCCAGTGCAGAGGTCGAGGACAGACCTACCATGGTCACGGGATGCTGCAGAAGGATTCAGTTCCATTTTCTATTATAGATCCTCTGCTCAGAGTCGTGGCATGATTAGCTTCGAGGTCGGCAGTGCTGTTAAGATGCCGTAAAATGTGAAAAAAGATTATAGAATGGAACTTACCAGCAAGGATCATAATTTTCTGGTAAATGCGCTTCAGGGGGAGGCTAGCAGGCCGAGACTTTGAGCAAATGGCCTACACAGTTATTCTGGAGTCACCAAAAACATAGATCTTTCGAATGCTGAGCCTAATAGCTTGCCTGAGACCCTGCCACATGGCATAATATTCAGCAATGTTGTTCGACTCCACCCCCAATCCCCAGGCATAGGAGGATCTGATGGAGCCAGAGGGGGAGAGGATCACTCCTCCCCCACCCGAAGGGCTTGTATTGCCTTTAGAGGCACCATCAAAAAACAGACAATGAGCTTCCAGCGAGCACCTCCATTTAATAAACTCAGCTTCTTCTAGGCGGATTTCCCAATCAGCAAGCTTTGGCTGCCTGGACAGGGGAGAATTTTGGGGATTAGAAGTGAAGGTTGAAAGCCAAATAGATTCCAAATCCTCCATAGGATGAGCATTGCTGAGGCCTAGCTTATGATCCAGAGCCTCTCCAAGGAAAATTCTTGCTTTGAGGGCAACCTTTGATGGGGGGTTCTCCACATTTCTGAAGAGACGGTTGTTCCTTTCGAACCACAGTTTCCAGATGATGAACTTCGGAATTAACATCCAGGACGATTTGAGAAGAGCCTTTTTGGAGAGAAGAAAGGGAGAGGACTCAGCCCAGTTGGAGAAGAGATATGTTGTTAAGTCAGGCACAGAAAAATTAGAGTGATTCAGGGAGAGGGCTTCTCTCCAAACTTCTCTTGAGAAAGGGTAGGTAATCAGAAGATGATCAAGGTTTTCTTCATTTTTTTTACATAGAGAGCAGATTGAGGGACCTTCCAGACCTCTCTTCCTGAGGTTTTCAGCAGTGAGAATACTTCTATGCGCAACATTCCAGCAAAAGAGATCCACTTTCGGGGTGGACTGAATATACCAAACAAACTTCCATTGGGTAGGATTTGGAGCTACATAAGGAACAGCTAGAAAAGATCGATAACCTTCAGCCGTGGTGTAAGCACCAGATTTTGTCCCCCAACCTCTTTTGTCACACATAGTTTGATTGAGAGGAGCTTTGCCTTGCAGCAGATGGGCCAGATTCTTTGCTTCTTCTTCAAGCCAGGGAGGATGCCCACTTAACTTCCAATCAATCCAGCATTTGTCGGAGTCCCAGACAGAGAGATCCCACAGGGTGGAAACATGCTGATCCTTGAGCCAGTGTTTTATATTCTACACTTCTAGATTTTTCCCCAAAGGCTCGTCTCCCAGGATTGAGTCTTCCCATACATTGATTTTTTTCCCGTTTCCAGGAACCCAATACAACTTTGATCTGAAGAGATCCAAGGCTTTGATACAAAGTTTATGAATAGGGGAGCCTTTGATGTGAGGGGGATTATTATCTAAAAAGTGGAGCCTCTGGCGGGGAAGTATTTTTTCCACAGGACCTTTTTGCTCCAGCTAGACCTCTCGGAGATTAATTGCCAGAGGAGCTTTGTTCCCATAGCTAAGTTCTGGGCTTAAATACTTCTGATTTGGAGGCCTCCTTCACTGTAGGGTTTTTTAATTTTTTCCCAACTGAAAAGATGAATTTTTTTCAGATTTCCTTTTCCCCCTTCCCACAGAATTTTTTTGAGAATGCTTTCAATCTTATTGATGATAGAGGCGGGAGCCAGAAGAATGGAAGTTTGGTAGATTGGGATGCTGGTAAGAACTGATTTCAGCAGTACCATTTTTCCTGCCAGTGTAATCCAACCAGCCCCCCAATTCTGAATCTTTGCTTTTAACTTGTCAATGATGGGATTCTAGTTCGCTGGTTTGATGGCAGATTTGAAGATCGGAACCCCAAGATAAGTGAATGAGTCCTAGCTTTGAGAGCCTTCCATTTCAAGCAATCTAGAGGCGCTTCCCATTTCTGCAACAGAGCAGTTCCAACAATAGATTTTGCTTTTTTGCAGATTGATTTTGCTTCCCGAGATTTGGATATAGGTTTCAAGCTCATTCTTGAAGCTCCTTGCAGAGTGGATACCAACACCTCCCAAGAGCAGCGTATCATCTGCAAACTGGGCATGATTAATGTCTTTGACATTATGAGCCATACGAAGACCAGGAAGGGACTGGACTTGCTGACAGTTGTTTAGTTGAAAGCTGAGGACGGAGGCCTAAATGGCATAGAGGAGCGGAGACAGAGGGCAGCCCTGTCGCAACCCTCTTGAGGCCTGGAAAAAATTTGTAGATCTCCCATTTACCAGAGGAGCTATCCAGGGTGCACAGATGCAGCCTTTAACCCAGTCAATGAAATCTAAGGAAAACCCAAATTTCTCCATCACCATGAAGAGATAGTCATATCTTACCCTGTCAAAAGCATTGGCAAGGTCTAGCTTTACTACCATGCCTTTCTCTTTTCGATTCACGCTAGAGTGAATAGCCTCTTGAACAAGAATAACATTATCAAGAATTTTCCTGCCTTTTATGAATCCTCCTTGATTCTCAGGTATGATTCTTGGCAGAATTTTTTTCATCTTGTTTGCAATGATCTTAGTAACCAGCTTGTAGCCTGTATTGCAGAGGGAGATAGAACGGAACCTGGTGAAGCTGGAAGCCCCTTTCTCCTTCAGGATCAGTGCTAGGAAAGAGGAGTTTGTGCTCCCACCCAGCTTGTGATGAACTTGGGAGTTCCTAACCATCCTCAGAAGGTCATATTTAATTATGTCCCAGCAGGAAGAAAAGAACCTGGCTGTGAATCCATCTGGGCCAGGGGCGCTGTCCGGTTTCATATGAGAAAGAGCAGCTTGGAGTTCTTTCATGGAGACAGGGGCAACGAGAAGATCATTATCAGGGCCTTGAACCAAAGTGGGAATGAGAGAAAGAGGATGGGCAGAGGGGTCTAAAGGCTCAGCAATAGGAGCAGAGAAGAGGTCATGAAAGTGGGAGAAGGCTGCTTGTTTTATGCCTTCAAAGTCTTTTACCAGAATGCCTTGATGAGTAATTTCTTTCACAGTTTTGAAATTTTTTCTAGATTCAGCTTGCTTGTGAAAGTAAGCGGTGTTTTTGTCACCACTTACTAACCAAAGGCTTCTGGATTTTTGACGCCAATACTCTTCTTCGACCCTGCAAGCTTTGAAATAATCTTTCTGAAGGATGCATTCTGTCTGGGAGATACTATCAGTGATAGGGGCAGAATCCATGAGGATTTGGTGGCTTTCCAAGGCGGCTTGGGCATCTTTACGGCAAGAAACAGGGTTGGGGAGGAGCTTGGCCCAGGATTTCAGCTCGTGCTTAAGCCGTCTGAGCTTTTCTTCTAAGATGAAGGAAGGATTCCCATTGAATTTTTGGCTCCAGGAGTTAGAGACCAGCTGGAAAAAGCCTTCTTGATGGATCCAAAGGGGGCTGAATCTAAAGGGAATGGGCCCTAGGTTTTCTTAAGAGGTAAGATCCAGGAGGATTGGCTTATGGTCGGAGACACAATTGGGGACAATTTTGGAGGACGCAAGAAGCCCCAGAGAAAGAAAGGATGAGTGCACCAGAAACCTGTCAAGTCGGGCTGCAATGTGCCCATGCCCTAGTCTTTTATTGGTCCAAGTAAATTTACCTTTGGAGGGTTTGATGTCAACGAGATCCCATCCCAGAATGATATCTTCAACCCATTCCCGGGAAGGGTCTCTCACAATGGAGCCCCCTTTTTTCTCAGAGGCTGCTAAGGTGACGTTTAGATCTCCTGAGATGATAATATTTCTGGGCCTGTGAACACTAAGGAACGAGTCAATGGACTCCCAACACTCTTTTTTTTTCGCTGATGAGATAGGAATGTAGAGATTGAACAAACTTACATGATGGCCCGATTCTTTATGAATGAAGATGGTGAAGATCCAGTGCGAAGTACTGTGAACAGAAATCAAATCAAACTTGGTGGAGTCCCAGAATGTGGCTAGGCCTCCCGAGGCTCCCCTGGAACTCACAGCTTTCCCCGGGCATTTTTTCCAAAAAAGATTTCCAGCTTGGAGGGCAATGTCACCCTCCAGTTTTGTCTCCTGGACGAGGAGGATCTCAGGCTTATTGTTTCTAACCAGATCTTTCATTGCTTCAGCTTTCTGGGGGCTGCCTAGTCCTCCGTAGTTCCAGGAGATGTACCTCATTATTTACTTTGAGAGGGGGCGGCCCCTTTAGAGGCCTGGCCAATCTTCGATCTTGTATTCATCATACTTTTGAGGGTTTTTTGGGATCCCTGCAAGACATCTGCATAAGATTTTTCTTCCCTTTGCTTTTTCTTGGATTTTCGGCCCCTTGGATTCTTGACTGGGGTTGCATGCGAGCTACTCGACTCGAAGGCTTCTTTGTCTGAGAATCCTCCTGGATCAGATTCAGCTGCTAAAGGTTCCTTGTCCACTTCTCGAATTTCTTCACGGATAGGGGGCCTTTCCGCCCTGGGAGGCGCAGAATCAAGTTGGGTAGGGATTTCCCCTGGCTCCAACGAATTCGTAGCTTGGATGACAGGTATCTCCATTGGACTTGCGGTTTCCAGGGGGTAGTTTCCAGACTGATTATATGCAAAGGATGACTAGGGACGTTCAAAATAGTAGTGCTTGCCCCTTGGACCGAGTTGACTAGAGGCGGCTTCGCTGGTTGAGGCTAGATTGGATCTTTCATTGGGACTTTTGGATCTGATTTCTGAGCAGAGTTGGTTGCTCTCTTGTCATTTGTCTTGGAAGGAGCCTTACCTTTTTTGACCCTCTTCCATCCCTCCCCTTCTTCTGCTGATTGGGATTTAGGGCAGTTGCGTTGAAAGTGTCCGTGTTCATGGCAGTGTCGACATTTAAAAGGAAGCTGTTCATAGTCTAGTTTCTGGAAATGGTTCCATGAGCCTACCGAGATCTTGACGGCTTCTGGTAGCCCCGCCTCCAGATCTACTTCAACACATATACGAGCACAGGAATACTGGCCTTTGGGCTTGGCTTTGTCAATGAAGCGTCCTAGGGCATTTCCTATTTTCTCTAGAGCTTGAATGTTCCAGCAGTGGATCGGGAGATTGGGTAGCCTAACCCAGACCGAAACCTCCTTGGGAACATCTACAGTGGGATCGAAGTCCGATGACCATCTGTTGAGGTACAGACCTTGGGAGCCCATGAAATAGGGGCCACTCCAGAAGATGAGATCGTGGTCCTCTTTGGAGATGAATTCGAAGACAAAGAAACCTTTGCCCACCGGGTAGCAGGTGACACTATGCTTCAGATGGGGTCTCCAGTTACGCTGAATCCAATCGTCCGTGGTTTTGGGTGAAGGCCATAGCCCCATGAATTGGCCAACCAATCCTCTTTCAGCAAGAGCCAGAGCTATCTTGATCAAGGGTTCCTCTGGCAAATTGATTTTGGGAACTGCATCTAGTTTCTTGATAAATTTCGGGACCTCTTGGGCCACCAGTTTCTTCCCAGGAGGCCCTAGCAGCCTCCAGAAGGCTTCTACCGCAGAGACCGGGGAGGAGGGAGGGGGCTCCCCTCCCCCTAGAGAGGCCATGGCGCGAGGCCTGAGCAGCACAACTGGGCGAGGGACGCAGGGAGCGGCGGCAGCACCACCACGATACCCCAAAAACGCGAGCCCTCCTAAAAAACGCCGGCAGCAGCGACCGGCTAGCGATCTCTCTCTCCTCGCAGCTCGACGATCTTCAAAATCTTGTTACCCCTTACATAAGTGGTTATTATGATATGTAATAATGGAAATTGTTGTGTTACTTTACTAAAACTTTTCTATTTGATTGAAGGGTAGCTGGTGAGTTTTCCTTCAATGATGAAGGTTTTGCTTTCTTTCAATTTCTTTTTTTCCTTATATTGGCTTAGCATTATTCCAATATGGAGTCCTGCATTCACTTTCATTGCCTTTCTACCCTTCCTTTAGAGGATAAGTTACTTTTCAAGCCCAAATGTGCCTCTCCAAGAGAGAGGTGGGTACCATTTTAGAAGGAGAAGTTGGTTTCCAACTCTAATACTGAAGGAATTAACTTAACCACCCAACAAGCATCAACAATTTATCATCTAGCTAATAAAAAATGGTTCATCCCCACTCTGTATTTAGGCTTGTCTTTATGTCCTTCATGGCCTATTTGAGATGTAGTAGTCGTTCTCGCAAAGCTGGTAAATCTCATCCTCGCTTTGGATCCATTGAAATAGAACTTGAGTCTAGAGTCTTCTAAGTAGTCAAATCTCTACCATCCTCAAAAGGATGCCTAAGTAGGTTATAACAACATTTATTCTACTTTTATTGAGTTTTAAGTAGGCTATAACAAAATTTAATCTATTTTTATTGAGTTTTAATTTTTTGTATAGGCAATTGCAAACCACTAGCTATCACAGATGCAATGTCAGGGACATTGCCACCTAGCGGCTCTTGTTTATATATATATGTGATGTGATGTCAAATGGATGTAGCTTGGGTGGTTGGGAGGAATGAATCTTACCCTCCCCACCCAGGTTCTACTCTTGTAAGTCACACGATGCTCTTGTGGAGCCCTTTGTAATAAATGTTGTGAATGATGAGTTGACCATACCTTGATTCAGTTTGAATATCAAGTATTGGAATTTTCCGTGGAGTAGCCCTCTAACAAATGGTGAACCACATTTTAAAAATATATGTGATGTGATATTAATTTAAAACGAATTTTAAACTCATAAAATAAAATAATTGGTTTATTATTTAATATTTATAATAAATTTTAATTTTAAAATATTAAATATATTTTTGATGTATTAGCTAAAATCATTTAATATTTAAAATATTTTTTTATGAGTTTGAAATATCAAAATATTAAAATGATATATGATATTGAAAAAAAACAATTTTATGTGATCCAAGTGATGCATGAGATTACAAGATAATTCTACAAATTATTATTAACCTTGTAAACCTTGTAGGGAGTAAATCAATCAATCGATCATAAAATGCAATTATCAATAAAATTAGAAATGCAAATATAAGAAACGTAAATACAAAAGTAATATATGTAACCGTAATCCAACACAATTTGAAAATTATGGTTCTCTGCCGATTACGTCCAACATATTTAAAAATTGAAAACCTTGTATAAATAAAAAATTACCAAAAACCAAAATATTTGCAACACGTAAAGAATTCAATATTAAATAATTAACTTTAACAGAAAAAAACTAACTCGGATAGACAAAATTAAAGAATCATAAAAACCTAAATACTAAAGGATCCAACATGAAATAACTAAATGTAGTCATTAATTAATTAGGATAGGCAAACCATGCTCCATAAGAGTAGCAACTCGTATATATTTTACAAACACCCATAAAACTACTGAGTGTACAAAACAGAAAGAAAAAAGAAATGTTAAAAACAAATTTATAACATTTTGAAATAAATGTTATCAAAACATAAGGTGTTCTAAGAAACATAAGGGATGCACATAACTTAATGGAGAAAAGTAATATGAAACCTAAAGCTTTGATATTAGTGATTGTTCCAAGCGGTGTTATTTGTGGTTCTCTTAACTTTCATTTCACAGCATCATGCATCAATTTCAGAAGCTTGATAAGGGGGCACTCACGTGGGAACTTGCAGGGGATTAACATGACACACAATTCTTATTTCAATTTCTTCGAATCTAGGTCGATGCATCCAATAAATGTGTTCTTATGCATATCGTGGAATGTATCTTTTCTCGGTATCTTCTCATAGTGTTCCTCCATGTGTATGTCTAAGACATTCACACCACAACATTTCCAATAACATTTTTAATTTTTAATGCTTTGCATTAGAAATCAAAGACCAATGGATGGGATGACAAAACCCCATATAGGGTTGTTCCTGTGCAAAAATCCAGTTCGTATTGTATGTGTTTAGCATCCCATTCTCATTTTATGTCATGTTGTTCATGCTGTTTATATATTAAGGAAAACCTTTTTTCCTTTAAGGTTATCTTACTTGTGTATCTATTTGCGGTTTTTTTTTCGTTGCAGGAAGTCTGTAGATATTCTACTATGTTAAAACTAATTAAACCCGGTCTCTAAATCTTATTAGCACTTTACAGTACCTTGACATTTGGGTGTTAGGATTTATAATCCTCCCTTTACCAAACTGTCTATTAGATTATTTTAGCCTAACTTAGGAGTCTTTTATTAATTATTGGGTCCACTAGTACCATTGGGTCCACTTGGCCTAATGGGGCCACATGTACCAGTCACTAGAGTGTGGGGAACACTGATAGAGACTAACTGAGACTACCTGCACTTGTATGCATCAGTTTAGGCGCCTCCTAGGCCAATCCCTACATTTTGGGAGCCACTGGGAGTCTCGACACTAACCTCCTTCAAATGTTGGGAGTTGGTAACTAGTTTAGCTTAGTTACTCTTTAGTTACATTCAGTTAGTTCATCTCCATTTCAGTTAGCGCCAGTTATGCATGGCTGCATGTGGGAAGGAGCTAGTTCTCACCTACCACTTCAGTTAGACTAGCTTAACTGATGGATTGACTGAATTAGACATCTAGAGTTAACCACTTGGAATCCGATAGTGATTTAGACATATTTAGTTAGCCATGCAGTCAGATACAGTCACATCTAGTTGGTAGATTTGAATTCATCCCTAATGTTTCGAATTCTTTCCTATGTAACACTATTGTAACACTGGATTATGTAATGAAGATAATACTGCAATTCTTTGAGCAATACTTGTCTGTTTCCTGTGAGATTTGATTTGTTCGTTTTGTATAATTCATTCCTATTCATTGCATCAATAATTTGGACTCATTGCTTGATGATATAAATGGCACAACAATTCTAACATGGTATCAGAGCCATCTCAAGCAAGCTTCAAGTATGTCTACTCTCCATTGAACACCAGAAGCAGCTGGGTTTCCACAGAAGTCCCGCAAAAAGTGCCTTGCTTCCTCTAAATTTATTTAGAGTGGAGGTGCGGGTGTGACGGACCCTAAGAAAGTGTTCATGTCGAGAGGGAAGGCTTGATTCTAACATATTTTGAACGATTTTTGTTTTGCACTGAAATTTCTACAGGTGCTACGTAGCTTGTGTGAAGATATTGTCTTTTCCAGTAGGAGAAGGAGAATTATGGATTCTCAACCTTCTACACCTCTGATCCTAACACCCTTCAATTATGTTGATTGGAGGGCAGATATGCAACTAGCCTTGTGCAAGTAGGGCTGCTTCAGGATAATACTTGGAAGGGAGGCTGAGCCCCATCATTAAGCTGAGAGAAACAAGTTTCTGAACCGCTTCGATAAAGCTTTTGGCTACATATGTACTCACATATATAGAGATCTCCTCTTTCACCTTGAAGGTTTGAGGACTCCCAGGGAAGCTTGGGAGAAGCTTAAAGTCTTGTTTGGAAAGCAAGATGAGCTTCGGGGACACATTCTGGAGAATGAGTTGGTAGCCTTACATCCCAACAGTTTCGAGACCATCCAACAATTTTTTACTAAATTCAAGTTCCTTGCACTTCAATGCAGACAGTGCCGAATATAAAGAAAGGATGAGCAACATGTGCTCTCCATACGCAACAAACTAGGCTCTAAGTATTCTGCATTTGTCTCAATCTTCCATTCCGGAAGGGCTTCCATTCCCAATTGGAAGATGCCCTCACTTGATTCCTTTGTTGAGTCCTTAGTATAGGAGCAAGAGAAGTTGATCCAGATGGGAGTCATCAAGACTTCCAAAGATCAATATCTCCTAGTGACAGACTCTTATAAAGCGCAAGATAAAGGGAAATCTAAGGGGAAGGAGCCTAAAGCAGCCGATTCGAAGCCTAAAGAGAATCATAAGACTTCTGAAGGAGCTTCGAGCTCTAAGAAGAAGAAGAAGTTCGAAAATAAGACTTGTCCCTATTGTATGAGGGGTTTCCATCTAGAAGACTCTTGCATGAAGAAGCAAGATGACCAACTGACTTCCCTCGTCAAGCAGAATAACATTGCTCTCCCACAAAGAGAAAAGAAGCTTGATGAAGGACCACAGACAAAAGATTATGAAAGGTGCCATGCCTTGAAGGCTAGCCTTACTCAGTCAACAACATATTTGATTGACTCTGGAGCATTCAAACACATGGTTTCCTCCAAAGAATATTTCTCTACCCTCACACTATCAAAAGGGCCTAATATTCACATTGGAGATGATTCCCAAATTGCAACAGAAGGAAGAGGCTCAGTCAAAGCCAAGCATGGTGAGTTCAAAAATGTTCTCTATGTGCCCTCCCTTGTAGCTAATTTGTTGTCTATTTATCAGATGACCCATACAGGCTCTCCCAAGAGAGTTACATTCGACTCAGATTCAGTTGAGATCACAGAAAAATCTACTGGACAACTCATAGCGAAAGGTATTGCAAACCATTCTACTAAAGCTTATGAGTTCTCACATTTTTTACCTGTCTCACCTCCTACAAATTTATTGTCTCATGCTAACAACACTAGTAATATTTGGCATGAGAGATTTGGCCATCTCAATTTCAAATATCTCCAACAACTCCATAATGATAAAATGGTTGAAGGTTTGCCTCTCATCCAAACTTCCGATGGAATATGTTCTGGTTGCTTGGTAGGTAAGCATCCAGAGAAGAGGTACGAAGCTGGGAGGGCACATAGAGCTGCCTATATACTTGATTTGATACATAGTGATGTGGCTGGACCTATGCCCACAAACTCCATTAATGGTTGCAGTTATTTCCTCACATTTATTGATTATTGTTCTAGGTACTGCTGGATCTACTTTATGAAACAAAAATGAGAAGTTTTTTGTTTTTTTTTTAAGTTTTTAAAGCAATGGTTGAGAATAGTTTCAGTAAGAAAATTATGTCCATAATATTTGATAAAGGAGGAGAGAACATCAAAATATACTTTCAATATTTCTGTGAATCATAGGGGATTTGAATAGAACTCTCAGTTCCATACACACCAAAACAAAATTGTGTGGCTGAGAGGAAGAACAAATCACTGAAGGAGATGGCAACATGCCTTCTTCATGGTAAGAATCTCCCTCCTTCTATTTGGGAAGAAGCTGTAATTTGTGCTTCATATTTGGAGAACATAGTGCCTCATAAATCAGTGGTTGGGTCCACTCCATTCGAAGTACTGTATGGGTATAATCCCAATGTCTCTCATTTGAGATTTTTTGGTTCCAAATCCTGGGTCAGAATACCACTTGACAAGAGGAAGGCCTTCCAAGCCTAAAGTAGCGAATGCATTCTACTGGGATATGCAGAAGATGGAAAAGCATACAAGTTGATGGAGGCTACAACTAGGAAATGCTTCATTGAGTGAAGTGTTCAATTTGAAGAAGATCAGTTGTGTGATGCACCACCATCCAAAGCACAAGAATGTATAAACACTCTTCCTCCCATTTTTGAGGATGATGATTTGCTACATGTTTCAGATTTAGATGAAGAGGATCAAGACCGGCATGATCATGTTATTAAGGTTGAACCTCATGAGATTCTAGATCCAGATCCAGCTGTTATCAACCCAAATGGCACTTCAACATTCGAGTGTCGACTTTCCATATGTTGGTACACAAAAGGACACTATAGGATTGAAGTTTTCCTAAACATTATAGATGGGCATGACATTAGATGCATTTACCCTTTGACCAGCTTGCCATTTTAATTTTCTATATGTTGATTTCCGTACACGACTATCTCCACTGAAACTCGCGTACATATGCGACTATATCTGTTGACAACCCGCGTATTGTACACGACTATTTTCATTGCAACCTGCGTACAGATCTGTACGCAGGGTTCTCTTAAAGCAACTTGCGTGTCATACGCGGGTTGCCTATATCAATAGTCGCGTACACATCCATTCGACATTAAAAAATATAAAACACGATTAATGCAGATTAGTTGAGCCCTAATCATTAACCATCTCAACTGTCTCAACCTCCTCAACCTTTGAAACTGCTCCATTTCCCAATGTATAAATAGAGGCCTTGGGGAGGGCATTGATAGAATGAATCTTGGAGAGCAAAGTTATGCTGGTGGTATATCTTCAGAAGTCTTTGGAGCAACAGAACTCAGAATCCTTTGGTTGCAAAGGAGTCCTTGTCTTAGGCGTTGGGTTGTACACTTATCTCATTCACTGATTGTTAATAAAGAGAATTCTTCTTCCAACTTTGTGTTGAGTCTCTTTCATGTATCATGGTTGATGAATATATTTGATTAAGCACTATATATGTTGTTTATCTAACCTGTTATATATACATGTATAAGATTGTACTTGGAGAATTTGCTCTTTGCAGGTGAAGGAGGTGCATCTTTGAAAGCTTTGGAGAGAAGCAGAGTGGGAGAAGACAAAGCTTGGACCAATCGTCGGTAATCGAGTGAGTCCAACATCTCTTCCTATTTCCTTTCTGTACTTTAAAGCTGATTGTCTACAAGTTTTAGAAGTACGTTGGTAACCCTAGACCGTAGGTTACAAGGGTGTTTATTCCTAAACAATAGAACTGGCGACTCCGTTGGGGAGCCCAGACTGCTGTGGCTTAATTTTGTAGATTAGTGCCCAATCTTTGCCTTGATTCAGTGTGTGGTGTCTTGTCTTGGTTCAAATTTGTAGTGGTGCTTTGAAGTCCTTGATAATTTTTCTTTTTTTTTGAAAAAATTTAACTCCTGTACGTGGGTTGCTCTTGCACACAGTCGTGTACAAAAATTTGCGTGCGTGGGTTGCTCTATAGCACAGTCGCATACAGTACGCGGGTTGCCCTTGTACACCGTTGCGTACAAGTCTGAGCACACATTTTTTTGGGTTAGGGTTTTGCTTGTCCCTGTCCTTCTATAGATTTTGTCTTGCTGAGTGGCCTTCACTATGAGCACTGCACTGTGAGTCTGATGACCTTGTTAGCCATACCTTGTGCTTCTTTGTAAGCCCTTGAGTTCGTATTGTTTGGATTGTTTTTCTGTCAGCAAATTGATGTGGATTTTCCTTTTGGGTAATAGGTTTAAGTGCTAGTTGTCTGAATCAGTGACCAGGGTTCCAGACACTGTATTTTCCATTCTATTTTCGAATAGTATTGGTTAGTCACTTACCTTTGATTGAGTTAAGTGATTTCTATTCATTGTGCCTTCCCAAGATAGGGTTCCAAGTCTTCCTTAGGTGGTTGATCTTTGGGTTTATGAATCTGCTTTAATTCATTTTGCTTATTTTATACAGTTAGTTTATTCAAGCATACTCAAGTATTGTGCATTTAGGTGCATAATAGTCTTTGAGCAATTTTAAAAGTGAAGAGAAAACATTAGAAGCTTTTGCATTTGATTTGCATAGAGTAGTTTTGTTTTCAGTTTTTAAATATAATCTCAAAAATTACAAAAATATAGTCTTAGTTTTCTCTTTATTCGTTGCATTTTCATCAGTTTACATTTACAAAAAAGAAAAGAGAAGCTTGTTTTTTAAGTAGTGATAATTTGCTTTGGAAGTATACACCTTTTGCTTTTTACATTTCTTATTGAGTCAAAAACATCATAGACTTTCACTCCACTTGCCTTCTGAGTAAAAAATAGCCCTTAAAATGAACGCAATAATTAACATTTATTAGTAATTTTTTGTTTTTTAGGGCCATACACCTACTAGCTTAGGCTAGACTTGTGGGATATGAAGTGTAAACTCCCCATAAGTATTTAAATTCAGACATAGTGGGCCAACCGATAGGTAAATCCTTCTCTTTATCGATAGTATCTGGGAATCTCCTCTCAAACGGGAGTCAAGCACGAGGCCGCATGGAGGCATTGGACTGAGGAGATAACCCTCTGATTCCTTGTCGAAATGTAAATCAAGATTTTTATGCATCTAGGGATTCTGTCTTAGATAGAGTTTCAGGCTCAGATACCCTGCTCATGCGTATGAATCAGGGTTGCGACTGTCTCCCCAGACTGTTGGTATAGTTAAGGTAGCCTCTAGTCTCTTGACATCTAGGGTTCATACATAGGTAAACCGGAAGGCTATTTCTGGTTCACCTTGGGCGGGCTTGGAAGGTAACCCTTGTTGAAAGTGTAGGAGGGCAGTGGGTGATTCCTCCGCTTGTGCCTAAGAACCTCTTCAAGGACTCCAAGCAACTGTCTTTCAGCTTTCTTCAGGAAAGCACCTCTGTTACACTTGCTGACTGTTGAGACTTTAGGATTTTTCCTAGTGATTGCTCTGTAGTTTGTCTATGTTTAGCGGACCTTAGGGTTTGAATTGTCAAATTTACAATCATGGAGGACCAACCTATCAGAAGGTCACGAAGGTTGTAAAACCTTCCTCCTCTTATCACATTGGAACCTCCACCTCCCCCTCAAAGGCGGAGATTGGACACAGATGGTTCATTTGAACCAATAGGAGTCAATGAAGTTCGGGG
Source organism: Pseudotsuga menziesii (assembly GCA_001517045.1). Taxonomy (NCBI): domain Eukaryota; kingdom Viridiplantae; phylum Streptophyta; class Pinopsida; order Pinales; family Pinaceae; genus Pseudotsuga; species Pseudotsuga menziesii. Next base: position 1,949,388 of record LPNX011156401.1, read on the forward strand.
TGAACCAGAACTTAGGGAAAACCGTCTTAGTTTGAACACAGTTGAGATAGAATACTTGCAGGGTGACGAGTTTGCAAGGAATTTTAATACACCTTTGACTGATTTAAACGATCTCGTGATCGTTCAGGTGCGTCCTTTTGATCCACCCGTGATTGGTGTCCTTATGGGCAGAATAATGTCTAGTGCAGGAGAAATTTCTTTCATTTTCACCTCAACCATCCCGGCTGAAGGGGTGCTACCTCCCCCGGTAATTACCCCTAGATCAAGCAGACCTACTACGCCCTTAACTCCAGTGAGCCTAGTGGTCCAACCACCGGTTCCCACAAGCCTAGCAGGTGTTTCTGGTGGTATGGTCATTGGGATTCCCAGTGTACCTACAGTTCCAACCTCCTTCACACACACTGCCCAAAGTGGTCCTATAGGATCCTCAGCTTTTGTCCAAGGATTTCCTTTGAATGGGGGGCACATTCCCCTATTCACTCCATATGTAGGCCCACCACCCTCTTATGTAGGGGTGTAGTTTTGAAGCACTAACCCTTATGGTCAAGGTTTCCAAACCCCAGTCTCTGCTCTGTTCACGAGCTCTCCAATTTTTTCTTTTTAGCCGAGGGATACCTGCTCCTGTATTTCAAACCCCAGTTTCGACTGGGGCATCCAAAACCTCTTATACTGCACCTCATACCAGCAATCCTATGACCTACAGATGGAATATGTTTCAAAGTAATCCATCCACTTCGCAACCAGCGGTAGGGGGCAACCCCACCTTTACATATGGGAATTTGGGGGCAAGTCCCTCTAATCCCCAAACTGGTACTTTTAGTGCTCTGGTTCGACCTAAGCATCCTTTCCTGGCAATGTTAAACTTGCCAGATTTGTCTAAACTAATGAATGACCCAGTGAGGCATGATCCCTCATGGCCGCCTGTACCCACCAAGTTGCCCTTAGACATCCCAAAATTCAAAGGCAAAGTTAGTGAAGATCTTGGGGCTCATGCCACCACTTTTCATTTATGGTGCTCTTCCAACTCACTGAATGAAGATTCAGTTTAGTTGAGGTTGTTCCAAAGAACATTGACGATTACTGCAACAAAATGGTACATTGAGTTGCCTTCTGCCACATTTAGTAGTTTTTGGGACTTGCCTAACGCATTCCTTAGCCACTTTCAGCTTCCTGTCTGATATGATTTCGGAACAGACTTGTTATCTACCTTCCAGCAGAACACGGCTACCCATATCTCAGATCACATCCAAGAATGGAGGAGGTGGAAGAGCCTTATTAAAGCCACTATTTATCCTGAGTTCTTACTAGAATGGTTCCTTAAATCACTATTGGCCTATATATCTAAGGCTGTATCTACTTCAGGAGTGACGAGTGAGGAAGAAGCTATCCTTAGGGCCCAACAACTTGAATTGATTTATTCTCAGTCTGGGATCTCGTATGAGATTATCCCTAAGGCACCGAGGCCAACACACGATGCAAAGAAATCTAAGCCTGGACTCCATGCCGATGGTGTGGTTGGGTCTGTCAATTCTCCCATTGTAGAATCTTTGGCCAAACAACTTAATGAGCTTTCTGTCAAACATTCTACGGCGGAGGCAGCAAAGGCTGCCCCCTCACCCCAAAATGAAAATGTTTTTGCACAGACCTCTCAGAAGGGCAATCAACAGCCCGGTGGGAAAAAGAAGAGAGGAAAGAAAGGGGAGGGAAATCAAAACAAACAGAAACCCACAAATAATGCTGATGGGGGCAAGAAAGAAAAGAAAAAGGTGAAATTGCCATGCAAGTTGTGCCATGAAGATCACCTTACCCATCTTTGTCCCCTTATGGAACAAGCCCATAAGCTGTGAAAAGCTCAACAACCGGCTGTCCTGAAGGATCTGTTTCCCCAAGGGCAGAATTCTGCTTTAGCTTCAAATGTAGCAGGGGGCACTCCAAATTCCCCTGACCCCAATTATATCAACATGGTTCGATCTTTAACTTTGCTACAGACCAGGAATAAGAACTATGAAAAAGAGACCTCTGAGAAGAGTAAGTCTATAGGTGAAACTTCTAACCCTCTCACGATTGAGAAACTTGTCGAAACTATGCCCAAGATACTAAAAAGTGTCTTTAAGAAGACCTTGCATAATCCTAATGCTAGGGATGCATCCAACTACTCCGTGGTTGAAGAATTAGCCCAGACACCTTGTGCAATGTCAGCTTTAGAGGTGTTACAGAGTTGTCCTTCCCAGTGGGATGCACTCTTAGCAGCCTTAGGCAGTATGGACTCATCGAGTCTCATGGCGAAGTTTCACTTGTTTGATGTCAAAATTTTCTTACCTTACCATGTAGCCTTATTGATAGATGTCATCCATGGTGGGAAGACCATTGGAAGGGAAGTTGTCGATGAGGGTGCTTCTACATGTGTTATGTCCTTGTCATGTTGGAAAGCTCTTGGATCCATAGAGCTGGTCCCATCAAACACCCTACTTACTGCTTTCGACGGAAGGTTATTCCGTCCGCATGGTATCCTACCGGCTTTTGAAATTAAGCTGGTAGGGAAAGTGGTGTCTGTTGAGGTGGAGGTGATTGATGCACCTTTGGACTATAATTTTCTCTTGGGAAGAAGCTGGACTTATGCCATGTCTGCTATTGCATCGACCGTCTTTCGGGTGGTAGTGTTTCCACATGAAGGGAAGTTGGTTACTGGAGACCAACTCAATTTTACTCGAAAAGGCCGCATGGAGTCTAATGTGTCCAGTGTGCCATTGGTTGGTCAGGTTAAACCTGTTACATAGAGCTTAGGGGCTGGAATGTACGCATCATTGATGGGCACATTTGATCTTCCAACTCCGATTAATTATATAGGTTCTACTAGTGTGGGAAAGTCCATTGCTACAGTTATTGATAGGACTGATCCTTGGGTTCTCCCTACCCACCATGAACCTGAAGTGCCCCTATCGACAATGGAAGTAGCTTATCAAGCTATCACACAAACCGCTGTTGATCCCATTCTAGTTCCACTCTCAGTCTCAGAGGAACTGGAAGAAGTTTATTTTCCTGCTTGGGCAAAAAACTCTAGCATTCGACAGATTGTTTAGATATGGTTTTACCTTTTGATGAAGCCATTCTGGAAGCCATGTGTGGATGAGATAAGATCTGTGAAGATCTTCATCATCGATCCTATTTTCTTCCAGAGTTAAGCATGATAGAGAATCAAGAGTTTCATGTGAGACTGACAGACGATGTTGACACACATGTTAATCCCTTACCCAGGGAAGGAATGTTTGCTGAGGGGAATATGGAAAATATTTCTACTACCATCCCTATCAACATATCTGTAAATCCCGACGTTGTGGAAAATATACATATCGGCACAAACTGGTTCCTGAGGAGATTTCCATTTATACCGCCTTGTTTAAGGAATTCCGCGACGTTTTTACCTAGTCATATGAGGAGATGCCAGGCATTGATGCATCTATAGTCAAGCACGAGATCTGAACATACCTTGACGCTAAACCTATTCGACAAAAGTTGAGACCTGTTAACCCACGTAAAGCGGTGACGGTGAAGGCTGAAGTGGAAAAACTGCTGAAAGTTGGTTTTATTTATCCCATAGCTTTGGCGAAATGGGTATCCAACCCTATTCTTGTTGATAAGAAGCAAGGGACCATACGCATCTGTACTGATTTCAGAGATTTAAACAAAGCATGTCCTAAGGACAACTATCCCATGCCATTTATATATCAAATTATTGATGCTTGCGCGGGAAGTGAAGTCTTTTCGTTTATGGATGGTTTCTCCGGATATAATCAAATTCAAATAAAACTGGAAGACCAACATAAAACTGCTTTCATTTGTCCTTGGGGTACCTTCACGTACAAAAAAATGCCCTTTGGATTAAAAAATGCTTGGGCAACCTTTCAGCGGGCAATGAATTTTGCCTTTCATGATATTAAAGCCATTGTCAAACCTTACCTTGATGATCTGCTTGCACATTCTCGTAAGAGGATTGACCATCCAGATCACTTGCGTTTGATATTTGAACGATGCAGATACTATAAAATTCTCATGAATCCCCACAACTGTGTGTTATGTGTTGAGTCAAGGAGATTGCTCAGATTCATTGTTTCTAATCAAGGCATTCAGGTGGATTCGTTAAAAGTTGAGGCCATTGTAAATCTGCCTCCTCCTCGTTCTATTAGGCAACATCAGAGCCTGCAGGGAAAGTCCAATTTTCTTCGACGTTTCATTGTAAACTATGCCAAGATTACTAACGGTTTCACGTGCCTGCTAAAACAGGACACCCCATTTGTATGGGATGAAACTGCACAACTCGTCAAGGCATTGAAAAAAGCTTTGTTCTCGGCACCATTATTGCGTCTGCCAGATTACTCTAGGGATTTTATATTGTATCTGGCTGCATCCGAGTCGACCATAGGGGTAGTCCTAGTTCAGGAGGATGATAAGCTCCAAGAGCATGTCGTTTACTATCTTAGTTGTGCTTTAGCCGAACTTGAACTCAGGTACTCCCACATCAAGAAGTTGGCCTTAGTAGCTATCTATGTTGTTCATAGGTTACATCACTACATCTTACTAAGGACTACAACAGTAGTGGTAGATGTTAATCCTTTTCAATATGTTTTGTCCCGACGAATAGTTGGAGGCAAATTGAACAAATGGATAGTCATTCTCCAAGAGTTTGACTTGGATTTTCAGTTCGCCAAATCCAAAAAATCCTTAGTTTTTGCTGAGCTTATTGCATAATTTTCAGTAGATGAACTTTGTAGCTATTGAAGAAGACTCATTCCCAGATGAGCACATCTTTTTGATTTCCACCTCTGATCCCTGGTATGGAGATATACTTATCTATCTCCAGAATTTGAAGTATCCTGTACCTTTCTCGCAGAAAGAACGACGTAAACTATGCCTACATGCCAAGAAGTACCTCGTCATAGGAGATACTTTATATCATAGAGGGGTAGATTCCATTTTGCGTCGATGTCTTACCCACGAGGAAGCGGATATTGTCCTGAATTATGCCCATAGTGGAGCATGTGGGGGTCATTTATCTGGGTTAGCAACGGCCCAGAAAATATTACGTGCCGATTATTTCTGGCCCACAATCTTTAAAGATTATGTGGAAGTAGTGAAGTGCTGTCATCCTTGTCAGCTTTACACCAGGAAGATGAGGTCGCATCCCGCTCCGTTATTTCTCGTTATCTCGGTGGGCCCCTTCATGAAGCGGGGGATTGATTACATGACATGTAACCCAGCCTCAGCTGGGGGGCAAAAATATATCATTGTCGCTGTGGATTATTTTACAAAATGGGCAGAGGCAATGCCCACCTTTAAAGCTGACAGGGAAACTACAACTTTTTTCATGTTCAATCAAATTATAGCATGATTTGGTATACCCAAGGTGATTGTCACTGACCATGGTAGTCATTTTCAAAATAACCTGATGATGGAACTGACCAATATGCTAGGATTTAGACAAGAACATTCATCCTCGTTTTATCCTCAAGCCAACGGTCAGGTCGAGGCTGTTAATAAAACTTTGAAAACTATCCTCAAACGTACTATTAATGCAGCCCGTTCAAACTGGCATATCATGCTGTACCCTTCTCTTTGGGTGTATCGAACCAATGTAAAAACTGTTACGGGTTTCTCCCCCTTCCAACTCGTCCATGGAGTGGAAGTTGTTACCCCAATTGAATGTGAAATCCCGTCTTTAAAAATTGCTATTCATGTGTTACCGGATACGACTAAGCTTGAAGAACGTCTATTACATTTAGAACACCTTGATGAACATCGTATAGATGCGCTGACAACAAACCAAGCTCATAAAAATAGGGTCAAAATCCAATATTATAAATCGGTCAAGCCTTGAATTTTCTCTGAGGGGAAACTCATTTTGCTCTAGGACCAAGACAAGGAAACCCTGGGGGCAGGAAAGTTCAGGTCTATGTGATTAGGACCTTATATCGTGTCTAAAGTATTAAAGAAAGACACATATGAATTGATAGATTTCGATGGGAATAAGCTGGCTGAGCCTATAAATGGCCTATACTTGGAAAAGTACTATGCTTAGGCTTGGCACTTTTTCTTATATTTTATTGTATGTATTTTTATGTACACTAGTTTGTCGGTTTGTGTTTTTTATACCATCTGCTGGTTGTTTCAGATGTCTTCTGAGAGGTTCGTAGGTTTTGTTGATGGAACCAGTCGCCACACTTGTAATTTATCTTCTGATGCATGGGTTATTTATTCACCCTCAGGACAATTAGTTGCCTTAGGAGGCGCTTTCTTAGGTCCTGCTTCCAATAATGTGGCTGAATATAGGGCCGTCATTGAGCTTCTATGGGATTCTTTTTCATGTGGTATCACTCAGCTGGAAGTCTGACTGGAGTCTCAACTGGTTGTTTCCTAACTCAATCGGGCCTATCAGGTGCAAAACCCTATTCTATTGCATCAGTTTATGCAAGTTAGGTTATTGGAAAGAAATTTTGAGTTCATTACATTCAATCATATTCCAAGGAATCAAAATTCATTAACTNTAACATTTAACACATTTTCCATAAAAGTATACATCAAACACATAAAAAACATTTGTAAATAAACTGACAAAAATATATACATATGTGAATATCTGTTCATATAGATAGGTCGAGTTTCTGATCCTCAGATCCAGTAATAACTGTATAATATACAAAAAATACACAAAAGATGGATCAAAGTCCATCAAATGCTCCTAGATCTAAGATGGACCACCTTGGTTCCCCCGGTCTCCCTGCACTCTGGCTTCTTCAGCCTCCTCGGCTTCAACAACATCTATGTATACCAATACTGCTCTGGCTAACCACCTCAAAAGGCGTATCCAGATAGGTGGTACACCAACCACGAACTCTTGCATGATGGCTAAGATGTGCTCAATCCATAAGGTGGGTACTCTCTGGGTAAGCCTGGCCAGCTTCCCCTCAAGAACCCTAATCAACCCCTGGTCTTCTCCCAAGACAAGACGCACATACATGCGTGGATGCCCTTCAGGGCGGACTGGTCCGATATCTACATTTTGACATTTTAAAAAGGATTAGGTGACTCTTATACATATGTATATATCTCTATATTTTAAAATTCATAAAAATTTGAAAATTTGAAAATAAAAATTACCTAACTTTCCCCATGCTCCTCCTGGAGGGAGGACGAGGTCTGGATCACCACGGAAGTCCATTCCAGCATATGGAAACTGCTTCAGTGCTGGCAACTGTCGCTCCCACCAAAAGTAGAAGTCGTCATCATAGACACTCTGCACTGAGCCACCACCTCCCTGGTGGAGGAAGATATATCCCCATCTACTCAGCCTAGGCTGACGAGGAGAACAAACTAGTAAGGGTACTGCAGGGCTCAATCCCAACACTCTCTCAAAGAAGAAGGCTACTAGTATACTAGAATATCCAAAATTCTTCCTCCTGCCTCTCTTGCAGCCAGAGAGTTGTTTCCTCATAATCAGGATCACTCCCGAGCACCAGTCATATAGGGCCCCCTGCATACAATCCACTGCTAGTCTCATTTGGTTCCGTGTTGCAAGGTGAAGTGAAGATGACCCTGCAACCCTCACTATAGTACTTGTCAATACCTGTAGAGGAAGATGACGTATGTGCACAATAGGGATGCAGCTACCCCTCTTTTGTGTGCCTGGTGCGTAGTATATGCCAATATAGTTCTGGACACTTAGAGGGTCACCGCCTCTGCAGGTGCCTTCCAAGTTTACCGGAGCTTCCTGTCGTGATAGACCAGCAATGAAATAAACATCCTCTGAAGTAATCTCCAAGGACTCACCTTGAAGGTCAAACATGCCCAAGTCATGATCCCAATAATTTATCAGGAACTCTAAGAGGCGGACATTGGCCCGCATAGGTGAGGTACAAAAAAACTTTAACAACCCACTTAATGTAAAACATTCACGGTGGGGGCATCTTGGAGCTCTTCTTGATCCATATCTTCATGTTCGCGCTCCCTCCACTCAAGCACCATCTTCTAACCTGGTAAACAAGCAATTGCAAACCTTTAGTTTCATATAAAATTTCAAAATTTTGACCCTATATGCTTCTTTTCCACCTCACGCAGCATACGCGATTGTCTATTAAGGCAGGTCGCGTACTGTACACGACTGTCCTTTGGGAAACCCACGTACAGAATGCGTGTACGCGACTTTCACTATAGCAAACCCGCGTACACATCATTGCTTTGTTGAGGACACTTAAAAACATGAAATTCAGACTTAATTTTGATAATTGCTTGGATCAAATTGAAGAGCATGGAGTGTAGTATTACCTGACACTTGCGGATTTGGAAAGGGTCCACCAAATTGTCCACACCGAGCAATTGAAGGTAGAGGTGAAAACTTGTCTTTTATGGCTAAAAATCCAAATGGTGAGTTTTTATTTATGTTTTGAACTATTTATAGAAAATTTATTTTTTTAGTGGGTTTTTTCCCTATAGTTCATAATTTATAAAACTAATACCATATCTTTTTGCCTTGTAACAGGTTTATCATCGTTTTAAGGTGTTTTTTGATCATATAGGATGGTTTTTTGTTGTTTCACATGCATTCTGCATTTATACCTACTCCATCTTAAACCTAGCAATTAACATTCTGACCACGGACTATGGTATTTTTGACCATTAGCTCCTTGTCTTTACCATTGTTCTTTTGTGGATAGGGCTTTCCTCTCATGAGTATCCTCATTTAGAACCTATTTTGTCTTTCAATACTCATGCTGCAGGTGTCTTAGGTACATGGGAATTTTTTTTAGCTATTTTTCACACCAAATTGAGCCTCATTTTGGTCTCTTTTTACAAGCTATCCCTTTATAGGAATCCCCGCCCTTATGGAGTTTCTTTAGGCCCAGGTCTCACTCCTTAAAACATACCTGACTGCCGACTTAACTTGTCAGTTCAATCTCGTTAAGAATAAGTGAATGGGAATCCACATTGGTGGTAGGTTATATCTTTCTCGGACCATGTGGAATAATACGAAAAATGATCACTCTCTTTTCTTCGGAATTGAGAAGAGTATTCTCAGGTGCAGGTTTATCACTTTTCCGGACCCGAGGGACTAAATTTACGGAAAAGGAACTCCCAGTATGAGCTTAGTTTTCTCTTTTTCGTGCTCTAGACCTAAACATGAAAAAGATTCTGAGTGTACTTTATGTCTTTGTCATGCTCGTTAAAACATTAAGAACAAAGCATCGAGTTTATTATTGTAAGCCCCATTTCTTGTACTCAAATGGATCTTTCCGAGTGATGTTGCTTTCCTTCACACTCGTAAAACTCAAGCTATATGCTGCTCTTGAAGGAGCGTTGGGTAGGTGGTAATTTAACCTTTTTTGGACCTCCCTGACTAAGTACGAAAAAGGTTCACCTTTTCTTCTACGAAAGTTAAGAGAGTTCTTCTGTGGTATGTTTTATATTTTTTCAGCCTTAGGAGACTAAATTGGACGAAAAAGGACCCCCGTGGAGTCTTCTTCGAAGTTTTTAGACTATCTAAACATAAAAACACCAAGTGAGCATGTACTAGTTCGGGCTCATAAAATCCACGAATCAGTGACACTATCAAGCATTATTCCCTCTTCTCTTCAAGCTTGTCAAAAAATGAAGAGAGATCCAAGTTGACTTTCCTGGACTCGTTAAAATTTAACAGGGAAGGTAAGGAAGAAGTTTTTTTTATCATTCTCAGTTAGTGGCAGCATGTCATCCTTGAACAAATCATTCTCTGTTTTTTCTGATACTCATGTCTTAGTGTTCACTTTCAGTTCAGCTATTACTTTGAGTTTCTTACTCCTCCTCTTGTCAGTTCTATCTGGGGAATCTGATCATGTCTCCTACATGACATATAAGTCTAGTTGTTCTATCTGTAAAGTTAAAAGCTGCCTCAAGTCATCTCTGTGTCGTGCTCACTGTTCAAGGACTTAACCCTGTGTTTGATCTATATCCTGATTCCATCATTGTCGTATCTATTATTACTTGTGTCTCCCTTCCTTTACCCAGTTCCTAGTCACTATTGTGATCCGTTGGAGGATCTATTTCCTTCCTTATCACAGTATGGTTCCACATTAGCATTTCCTGACGACGAATACCTAGAGTTTTGACGATTGTACCTCAGGATTCACTCTCATTATTGGTGAATTCCTTTGCTTCAGTTGTCGATTATCACCTATTGATTGACAATCTGTTGAATCTGCTCCGTGTTCGACTTCAACTTACATCTATTCACATGGCTTGGATTGTATTGGTTCTTTGGGATTGTTTATGAAGACCTTAGTTTCCTATCTATGGACTAAGTTGCGCAAGATTATGTTATGGTTATTTACACAGCTTCCATATCTTTGAAGACTCATCATTATTGTATATTGTGGCTTCTATCCACCTTTGTAATATACATGGTCTTGTACCTGTACTATATGATGTACTCAAATATTGTAAAGGAGATAGTGTTCCAGTATATTGAACATAGCATCCTCAGATATGACTTTGTATATGACATTATTATGTATTTGTTTCAGGTACTACCTCTGCTCCATTGGACTTCTGAGTTCTCCAAAGATAATGATTATAATGTATTTAGGCCATCACTTCCCTTTGACCTCACACATTAGGGGGCATCTGTTATCAACCCAAATGACACTTCTTCGTCTGAGTGCCAACTTTCCATATGTTGGTACACAAAAGGACACTATAGGATTGAAGTTTGCCTAAAAACTATAGATGGGCATGACATGAGATGCATTTACCCTTTGACAAGCTTGCCATTTTAATTTTCTATATGTTGATTTCCGTACATGACTATCTCCACTAAAAATCGCATACATACACGACTATATCTGTTGACAACCTGCGTATTGTATGCGACTATTTTCATTGCAACCTGCGTATAGATCTGTACGTGGGTTTTCCTTAAAGCAACTCGTGTGTCATACGCGGGTTGCCTATATCAATAGTCGCGTACACATCTATTTGACCTTAAAAAATATAAAACACGATTGATGCAGATTATTTGAGACCTAATCATTAACCATCTCAACTGTCTCAACCTCCTCAACCTTTGAAACTGCTCCATTTCCCAAAGTATAAATAGAGGCCTTGGGGAGGGCATTGATATAATGAATCTTGGAGAGCAAAGTTATGCTAGTGGTATATCTTCAGAAGTCTTTGGAGCAGCAGAACTCAGAATCCTTTGGTTGCAGAGGAGTCCTTGTCTCAGGCGTTGGGTTGTACACTTATCTCATTCACTGATTGTGTTAATAAAGAGAATTCTTCTTCCAACTTTGTGTTGAGTCTCTTTGATGTATCATGGTTGATGAATATATTTGATTAAGCACTATATATGTTGTTTATCTAACCTGTTATATATACGTGTATAAGATTGTACTTGGAGAATTTGTTCTTTGAAGGTGAAGGAGGTGCATCCCTAAAAGCTTTGGAGAGAAGCAGAGCGGGAGAAGACAAAGCTTGGACCAACCGTTGGTAATCGCGTGAGTCCAACATCTCTTCCTATTTCCTTTCTGTACTTTAAAGTTGATTGTCTGCAAGTTTTAGAGGTATGTTGGTAACCCCAGACCCTAGGTTACAAGAGTGTTTATTCCTGAACAGCACCAACACCCATTCCAAACCAAAGGACTAAGCCTAGATGGGATGAAAATCTCATTGATGCAGCTGAGGATGGTGTTGGAAATCCAGAAGACTGAAGAAGAACTAAGTCCCAGTATTAGAACGAGTATGTCGCACTCTCTCTCACAGATTCACTCCCTACAGAGTGGTGCAACAAAATTCCAGGTTGGTGCTACCTGATGATAGCGAATGATCAACTACTTATCCCACAGAAGAAGAAAATTGATCATTCTCTACCTTTACCATTCAGAAGAAACACACAGATTCATCAATTCAGAAAGACATTGAGAGGTTCACATGCACAACTTTAGGATGCTGCAGCATAGAAGGACCATGCTGCTGCATAGAGCTGCAAATTTGCAACAGTGTTTTTGACAAGTTATTTTTCTAACGAGGAAGCTTCTTTCTTCTAAAGATAGCTTGTATTTTCCCGTTTTCTGCTTATTTTGAGGGGGGGGGGTGGGTTTCCCTTGAGGTTTTCCCCTATTTCCTCAGTTTATTAAGCAATATTTTGTTATCTTTTAGATTGTATTTGGGTGACTTTTGGCCTCATTTCAAGGGCCCACAGTTGTCCAAGTTACGATTTTGGGGGGGTGTTCGTATTTATAATCCTCCCTTGACCAAACTGTCTATTAGATTATTTTAGCCTAACTTAGGAGTCTTTTATTAATTATTGGGTCCATTAGTACCATTGGTTCAACTTGGCCTAATGGGGCCACATGTACCAGTCACTAGAGTGTGGGGAACACTGATAGAGGATAACTGATACCGACTACACTTGCATGCATTAGTTTAGGCTCCTCCTAGGCCAATCCCTACATTTTAGGAGCCACTGGGAGTCTCGACACCAAACTCCTTCAGTTGTTGGGAGTTGGTAACTAGTTTAGCTTAGTTACTCTTCAATTACATTCAGTTAGTTCATCTCCATTTTCGTTAGCGCCAGTTATGCATGGCTGCATGTGGGAAGGCGCCAGTTCTCACCTACTTCTCACCTACCATTTCAGTTAGACTGGCTTAACTGATGGATTGACTGAACTAAACATCTAGAGTTAAGCACTCGGACTCTAATAGTGATTTAGACATATTTAGTTAGCCATGCAGTCAGATACAGTTGTTAGATTCAAATTCATCCCTAATTATTCGAATTCTTTCTTATTGTTGGCCCAAGAAAGGGGCACAAAAAAGAAGTTCGCGCGCGCAACTAGGGAAAATCCGCCGCGTGCGAGATAGAAGCAAAGGAAGACCACAAAGGATGAAAAGGGTCTGCGAAGGCAGAACCGAGAGGTGCATAGCAAAGGAAAGGAAAGCACAAAAGCGCGCAAGGGGAAAACGACCTGAAAGCGATAGGGCAGTCGTGGGTGCGGAAGTCGGCTTAAGTCGGTGGATACCACACGAGTGGAAGCACACTGCAAGTAGGGCCGTTAGTGCCTCGTGTTGAGTCATGATCACCATAGCTGTAACCTAGGGGGGTGGCTGATGGTGACAGTTAATAGACTGCCTGTGAGCAATCGACCCAGTGTGGTCATGTAAAATATTATAAATAGGAGAGATTTAATAGTTAGAAGGTTGCTTTTTGTTATCCATAATTATGGAATGGGTTTGATAGATGAGAGTTGTATATAGTTGTAGAGAACATATCTAAGAGGAAGGCAATCAGAAATTTGTAGGAGGTAGTCAGAATAGTGCAATGAGGAAGCTCTGCTAGAGCGGTGCAGATGCTAGGAAAGTCAATCCAGGCTGTGTGCGGATCTGTAGGTAGTAGCAGTAGATTAGGAGAAATAAGATAGAGAGCATGAGAACTATGAGTCTGAACTTAAAGACATATCTCAAGATCAGTCTGCATCTCGCAGACTGCAAGGTGCTATATCCTTTCTCATTCCAGATGAAGAGCACATTGGTGGTTTTTCCTAGAGGGGTTTCCACGTTATTTCTTGTGTCTAAATGAATGATTGATGCGGTGAATATTTATGTGATTTATTACTAGTTTCTTTCTGTATAATGTTAAATGTGGTTCAGTTTCTGTTAGTTTCTTGCAATCGGTAAATGGATGAACATAATGCCTTGCTGGATTGAATCTGTATAAATGTATATCATTTTGTATAATTCCTGTTATGAATCCCAACTTAAGTCACAGAGCCAATTGATGTGATTCAGCTGCGCCGCACGAGTTGCGCCAGCTACAAGGGGGAAAGGAAACTCAAGTCGCGCATGATGACATACCATTGTGCTCATTCGCTTAGAACCGACTCCTCCGTCCAGCCACCTTGCTGCCTTTGTTGAGCTCCTTGGTTATGAGCCAAGGGACTATATTTCCCTGAAAAATTGCAGAAACATGGTTCCGACGATTACCCATCTATGAGATATCTCGGGTGAGATTGCACCTGCTTCACAGGTGTTGCTGATGGGGCTTGCTCTATTGGGTCGGTATCTCGAGTAGTTGTTGGATTGGCGGGCTGTACAGAACCCGGGTCGCGCGACTGGGGAAAAGTGGAAACACCTATGTAACACTATTGTAACACCAGATTATGTCATGAAGATAACACTATAATTCTCTGAGCAATACTTGTCTGTTTCTTGTGAGATTTGATTTTTTCAGTTTGTATAATTCATTCCTATTCACTACATCAATAATTTGGACTCATTGCTTGATGATCTAAATGGCACAACAATTCTAACATTGGGCACTCTAGTTGCAAATATCTATCTTTGCATGGGGTAATTCGGACTAGATTTATTCTTGTTTTCATGGAGTTGAAGACTCTAATTATAAGTAATTTGTTTTTGACCCTTTTGAACCATACTTTCCACGATAGATATTAATATTTGAGTGATTGTTCAATGGGGTGGCTTCTATTGGCCTGGAACTATAGTTTGTGGGGAATATAAAAAATTATGTTGGTGATCGAATGCATAAATACGAAGGTATACATCTTTACTTTTTATGTTGTCGATATGGCTTGACTATTGTATGGATTCCTTGCTTGTATGAGTAATGAATTGATACCCATTAATCTGCTTCATTGGCCCCTTTGTGTTATAAGGTTGCCTCTAATTCTTCATTTGTCACTCAAACAAAAGTTGAACAACTATGAAACTGCAAATAGAAGGTTCTCATGAACATACCTCAAACATCAATTATTGATTACCACAAACAGAAGTTGTGGAAAGTATCAACTATTGATTACTTCAAATAGAAGTTGTGGAAAGTGAAAGCGAAAACTGCAAATGTCTCTAACATCGATTAAATTTAATGTATTTCCCTTTAGTAATAAATGGTTTGCATATAACAAATAAAAGACAATAACACTTCGAATGAGTATAACATTACATGTTTTATGTGCAAAATTACTCTAGTTGAAGCTGTTCGAGGGGTATCCAAATTTGCTCCAAAGGTCTCCTGCATACACTGTGATATTGTTTTACACATTCTGAATATGAGGTCTTCAACATACACGGTGAGATGGAATTACACATTTTGAACATTAATCTTCATGAAGCAAATAGGTGGTGGCCTGCATGAAGCAAAGAGACTACGATATGGAACTGCACATTCTAAATAGTATTCTACATGAAGAAAATAGGCCAGACGGTGGCCTAGATGAAGCGAAGAGGTTGTGGCCAAGTCGGTGAAGGAGGTAGTTCCAGTGGGTATAAGGAAGTGGTGGTGGGTCTTATTGCATTTATTGCAATTATTAAATGCATATGCTTTAGATCTTTGTTAGAACGTCAAAGCTATGCATCGACATTTATTGCAATTATTAAATGCATATGCTTTAGATCTTTGTTAGAACGTCAAAGTTATGCATCGATCAAAGCAACCTTACCATTAATCCAAACAAAAAAAATTAAGGACAATTGCATTGACAAAACCTATACTTTTTCTTAAATATCAATGATTTTTTTTTCTCGAAAGACTAGAAGCCAACAATAAGACATCAAATATTTTGTCCTATCAAAAAAATCTATAAAGTTATTAAAGAATAATAGTTATTTGCTTCCTATGTCAAACTTTAACAATGAAAGAAAAATATAAAAGTCAAATTATAAAGTAATTGAAAACTAGCGATGGACTCATCACAATAGTACCCTGGCCTTTGGCACGGTCTAGTAACAAAGGAATTGCTTTCTCATTAACGATAAATGAATGACACTTGTTTTCATATTTATCATCAATTAAAATAATAAATTTTTCTTTCTTACGACTATCATACTTCTATTTGACATAATTACGTCGAAGAAATTCTTCTTCGACGTCGGTTTTTGGCCACGGTGGCGAGATTGGTCTTCCCTTCATCGCATAGAAATTTGCCACATTTTTACTGTTTTCTGCAATTAAAACTTGCCACATCTCTCCACTTCTCGCCACTTCTCGCCAGGAAAACCACCATCGACGTCTCCACGTCTCTCTAGGAAAACCACCATCGATGTCTCCATGTCTCACTAGGAAAACCACCATCGACGTCTCCACGTCTCACCACTTCTCCCCAAGAAAACCACCACCGACGTCTCTCCACTTCTTGGAAAACCACCACCAACACACCAAATTCTTTCGCCTAATAAATCGACCATTTTCTGCAGATGAAGTTGCCCTCTTCTCCATTGTCTGTAAGTTACAGTCGTTTGTGGTTTTTGGTTTTGCAAAAATGTGAAATCTTTTCATGCTATGCTCTGCTACTAAACTTGCTAGAACAAGATTTCACAACCTCCTGCCCAACTATTCCACCAAACATAGCTGCCATGGGATTCATCATTGCACGAGAAACACTTGCAAAATGCTTGAATACCTTTACGTTTTCATCAATGGCATTGGCATCCAACTTAATTAGGCAGCCATTGTTGTCATTAAAATCCCTTGCTACATCAATGAATCTACTGGCATCATCCTCCGAAGCAACACAAGGGAAACGCCCAAGTTGATGAATGAATTTATCTAGAGCTCGGAGAGGCAAATGTAAAAGTGGAGGGCAGTCAAACTTGGCGAAATCACTGAGAAGAAACTCGCTAGGATTTTCAAGTGCTTCCTTTAGTGGCTTAAAATTTAAGAACATGGTCTGACATTCATAACTTTTCTTAGCTTACCATCATTGAGCTCAGTCATACCTTCTTTAAGTTCAGAGAAAACAACAAAATACCCATCCTCGAAGCAGGATTGTTGTTGGTAATAGAAGCAATGATGCATGCATGTGCCTCCTCGCCATTCACATCAAACACACTAAACTTTGGTCCAAAGTCACAAAAACACACTACTAAAAACTCCCCGAATACTAGCCTTGATAAAAGAGGGTATTAAAGGAAGGCATGCTATTTTTAGTTGTTTTCTGTTGTCACTTGGTCCATCGTCGGTGGATGACACATACTACACAATGCAACTATCACATCCGCCACTTTCCCTCTGGTTATACGGACGCTAATCACAATCAATATGTCTACTATAAAAACAAAAAACCAATATGTCTGATATTAAAACAAAAAACCAAATAAATCTTATAGTAACTTACCACCAGTAAAGCGCTGCCTAGAACTACAACAATGGATATCAGGGTAGGACTGATGGTGGTGGTGGCGTAGTTGTGATTGGTGGGATTTTTACTTGTGGATTCATCTAGTGAGGCTCCCCATCCAAACTCATATCTACCTGCTGAAATTTCCCTTGGACGGGATTCTTCAGGAGGAAAACTCATGGCAAATTTCTTTAACAGATCTACTTCAAACCTATAAATTTGTTGAAAATAAATAGATGTAATTAGTTACTATGTTTGTGGAGAATGAAGGATAATAAACCCACTACAAAATCATAAATAATGCCAGTACAAATTCAGAGTGAATTGATGTAACTACACAAAATTGATGAGAAAACTACAAATCACCTCAGAGAAAGCTTTGCAAAATAATGGAATAGCCTACCCATTAGGAAAATAGTCTCCCAGGACTTCCAAATGTTATGGATTTATTCTTTCAGGTGTTTGATTATAAAAACCCTAGATTAGAAAGTGACTCGAACCTAACCCAGTAATTCCCAAATTGTAGTGACAACAGAGATTTTCCAGATGTTATTTTGTGCTTGTTTGAATACTTTGGTTGTCAAAATATAAGAAAAGAAAGAACTGGAATATTAAGATTAAACATTGGAACGGACCCAACTAACATTGAATTTTCCTTTGCGCATGTTGCCACCTATATTAATTAATGAATATCATCCATCTCATTGTTAAATAGCTCTTATGCCATGTCACCTTTGTTGCATGAATAACATGTGTCAAATAGTATATGACATTTGGCTTATTTTTTTTTTAAATAAGAAAAGAACTAGAATCAACGTAATCCATCGATTTAGCTCGTTCTGTACATGAAGCAAACTTGCAACCAACATAATTACTGCTGCTGATAAGATTAAATGAAGGCCGTTGATAGGATTGCAACGCATGGGAAGCCAAGCACATAATTAAAAAAATTGACGCTACTCAACACATGGACATGAAAATGAATGAAAACAAAGTCTATTACCCTCACCATCAATATCAACACACGACGAGGAAAACCTGGACTCATGGGCAAAATGGAAAAAGAATAGGAAAAGGAATGAAAACAAAGTCTATTATCCTCACCATCAATATCAACACACATAGAGGAAAACCTGGACTCATGGGCAAAAGGGCAAAATAAAGAGAAAGATACAGGGAAATTCAAAACCTGGACTCATGGAGTTACCAGCTTGCCCTAAACCCTGCGAGGCGAAGGGACTGCCTTTCGATCATGTTTCCAGCAACTCATTCCAGAGAAAATCGTATGTGATTGAACTATTTATGTAGCGCAGAGTTCTAAAATTAAAGCGATGGAGGTTGTAATTTTTTTTAAAAGTGGTAGGATTTAGAAACATAATGGTTAATTGTTTTAAAGGTGATAATTTTATTTTAAAGTAGTACTTAATAATGTAAATAGTTAAAAAAAGATTAATTACTTATAAAACTTATTATGTTTGTTAAAGTTTTTAATAAGATATATAATTTAAAAACATTCATAAATTAAAAAGCATTCATATTAAAATCAAATGCAATTTCCTTATACCACCTTAAAGTTATTTTGAAAGAAAATCTCCTCCTTGGAATAGTGCCAATTTAGAGTTTACAAATGGTTATGAAACTAAATACATGCTCATTTATATAATGGTATAAAAATAATGCATTGATACGCCTTAATCATTCTAAGCCATTGCCAATACAAATAAAAATACAAACTATAACATACAAAATCGATATTTCTTCCAATATAATGGTATACAAATAATGCATTAATACGCTTTAATCATTCTAAGCCATTACCAATAAAAAGAAAAATACAAGCTATAACATACATTATCAATATTTCTTCCAGTAGAATGGTATAAAAATAATGCATTAATACACTTGAATCATTCTAAGCCATTACCAGTACAAAGAAAAATACAAATTATAACATAAAATATCGGTATTGGTATAATGAATTTATTAATAATGAATTATTTAATCTCTTGCATAAAACCCTATTCCAATGATTGCAAGAATCAACACAACTTCTGCAACGGCCATGCCGACGATTGCACCACGGCTCAGACTCAATTTTGATTTTTATGCAAGCAACCACACAAAAAGGTTAATTTTATCCTTGGAAGTTTATAAAGGGAAGGTAGGATGCTTGTTCCTTCAAGACACAATTTGCAAGGTAGAGGAATTGTGATGGAGTGTGTGATGAACGAGGGAAGGACGAAGGAGGTTACCTTATCCTGCTCCCTACATCCATCAAATAGTCCACCATTCACTCCATTACCTGTAGTAATGAAGGTTTTGCGTCGACAAGAGAATAAAAACTCTAAGAAATTTGTTTCAGACACGAACAGGGAGAGAGCATATTTAAATATTTCCTAGGAAATATATGTCTTTGAGTTCCATGGTTGTTCCTTTTACTACTATAGGTAGCATTAGAGCTTGTTTTGTTTACGTTGGAGTTGTGTTGATCTTGAATTTGCTATAACCCCTTCAAGGACCATCTTCAATTCCAATCATGGCTCTATTTTTGAAAGAGGTAAGGTAGGGGGTTCATTCACAATGAAAGAGTCTAATAAAGAAGCCAATTTTTGCAGTGAATGGGGGAAGCTCATGATTTTGTTTGCAAAAGGATGTTGACCTTTCTTACCTCATATTGAAGGATTCAACTCTAAGATAGGTTCTAACAAATTTTGGAGAGGAATTCAAGGTCCATCATAGTCCTTTGCTCGAAGTATTATGGAGGGGACATAATCATTCACCAAGTATGAATGGCTAGCAAGTTAAAAAGAAGTCCACAGTCGGTGAAATCAAACTAAGGATAGTAAAACAATGCAAGCCATGATGATGTAAGAAGCCTTGAAAAGAAACTTCCTCCAACAAGCCAAAACTAGAAATGGAGGCTAAGGAAGCTATTTTGAGTATCACAAGAGGTTCTCCCCTTGCATTAAGGTAAAAGTATAACAAGTTGAGAAGAAAGAAAGGGAGAGGAGGGGAAATACCTCATACGAGGACATAGATATTGAACTCATGGATTGGATGCTAGACATATGTTCTCTGGTAGTTGGGACATAATGTATTTCAAGCTAATTGACCTTTAGTGGCACGCCAAATACCTTCATTGCTCAAGTAATTCAAGACCAAGAAATGAAGTGGAGAGTTGGATTCTTGATACATTGAGTTTCCCATATATCTATTTTATTGCTCTCTTTTTCACTTTATCACATCTACTTTACTCTTTGATTATTTTTTCCAATTCGACGTACCTTTACACCTATTGAAGCAATTTCTAGTTTTAACATATTTTAACGGTTCAAAATTAAAACTAAAATAAAGCGATTCTAACATAATAAATCATAACATTATTCATGAATCCTTGCTAAAATGATTTCATTCGAAACATTTGGAAAACTTGTAATGGCCCAACTTAAATGAGTAAGCTTTATATAATGTTCTAAAATTCCTTGTGAATAATTTCTATTTCGTTAAAACTGTGTTTATGAGAAATTGCGAAATTTAAACTAAAACACTTGGAAATGTGTAATAGCTCAGCTTAAAACAAGGCAACCAATATGCACCCGATAGACCATTGCATGGGCTCTATTGTATACTAAACCTGTCAGTATCCTCGTGGAATTTGACATACTTAAGCATGGAATCCATTGCCGCATCCATACTTACTTCAATCCATGCCATCATGCTTCATTCACCATGCTATCCCTACAATCCATGCCATCATGCTTCATTCACCATGCTATCCCTAGGATGGATGGATCAGTATAAGCGCTAACCAAAACGCTCCCAACCCGCCGGAATCCGACAGACCAATTCTTGTTGAAATTGTAATTTCAGTGATTTGGATGGTTTTGAAATCGAGGATTTACTATAGAATTCTCAAATATGATTGTTGATTGTTGAAATTACGAAATTATAGAAATAACATTTCCCAAAACAAATTTGACCGGTTTTTATAAAAAATCAACCATAAAAGCTAGAAAATTTGGTCGGTTTTCATAAAAAAAAATCCACCCAAAAAGCGAAGTGTTTTAGACTTTAGTTGTGTTTTATCCTACTCACCTAGGGATGAGACATGCCATATTTTTGTGGAGGTGACTCCCATCGACACTTCCAAGCAATCTTCAGGACATTTAGCTAGTTGTTGCATGATACGAGAGATCTCTGCCATCTCTCTGCGATTTTGATGGGAGCTCGAGGTCTTTTCCATTTGCTCCACCCAAACCACCAACCAACCATATTAATGCAATAACAGCTGGGGTGGCTTGCTAAACATAGCTGGTGCAACTGACTGCAAGCATTGCGAAAAAAACAGATCCAATAAGCAAATGAGATTATCATCCTCGCCTATCATTGCCAATGCCATTGCCCTGTCTCAGTCGGAACTGGACGATGTAGACTCTGTGCACTCTTCACACAACTGAGTCCTATTTTTTGTTGCGACCGAGTGCCCTATTGTCGATTTGTTGGAGTTAAAAAAAGAGAGGAGACATTGTAATCAATTTCTAGCTTATAATCACTTTCTTAATCACTATTATTGGTTTATGATTGCTTTGTTAATCATTTTTTTAGAGTGTGTGAGTTTATGAGATTTGATGATGAAAATCACTTTCTCTTAGAGTGCATTGCTTAAACCCATATTAGATCTGAGTTTCATAGTATTTGCTACAATACACACACCTTTATAACCTTCTAACTTGCCAAAACTATAATGAGCTTGGAAAGCTTCTTGAGCACAAGAACAAGATTTTAAAGTAAACCAAGTATTATCCTTCTTAAGGTCTGAAAGACCAAAGTTAGTCTCAGTGGACATTAATCATCATCATCATTAATAACTTAGTAGATTCCTACAATTACTAATAAATTTTAATAAATGTACTGCATTTTACTTTACAAGTTTTTTTATATAATAAGTTTACAAAATTATGTACAACATTTTACTATAAGGTTATATATATTGTTATAATTATATATTATTTTAAACTAGTAAAAAACTTATATATAGAGATATGTGTATATTTATGATGAAAACCGATCACTTTAAGTTTGAAACAAGATTTAAAGAGTGTAAAAGGAGACATTTTTTCAAAGCTTTCATTCAATGATTTATATGATTTCTGTTTTAATGAGACCGTTTTGGTATATGCAATAGTAAATATGGGGTCACTACAGTTGATGCATTAAACAAACATCGATAACGAGTCCATTAACTTGGTCAAATTCCACCTCGTCAAAAGGGTTGTCCATGTTCTCATGATTCCCATTGGCCAACAAAAGATCTTAAGGAAATTCAAAAGAATAATGAAATAAGGGTCCTTCGCCTTGAGTTTCGCATGGAAATGCCTCTCAAAAACTTAAACATATGTCTATTAGAACAAGAGATATCTAAATAGGTATGCTCATATTAAAGCTTCATATTTTAGTTTCATTTTATCTAGTTTTATAAATGTTAATTATGATGTTAACTTCATACATGTATGTGTTTTCTTAATAGAATGTGAGTCATGAACATGAGCTTTGAGGCTTTGGAGAGAATTTCCCATCACTTGGATGTATATAAATCAAATGAGATGAAAAGGCGTGAAGACATGTCAAGACAGATTGAAATTAAAAAAAAATGTTCAATGACTTAACTTGTTCTAATGAAGGGCCATCTTCAACCATGGACAACACTAGTGGTGCATACAATGATTGTGTCAATGAAGTAAGTGAAATAGTATCTTTATAAGACATTTTAATATCAATTTTGTCATTTTTGCATTTTGTAGTCTTGATATGAATTGTATAGTTGTAGTGTTAACTGTAAGCATTTTATGTTCCCTAACCCAATTTCAAGTCTTCAGTGCATACCATTTAATGCCCAAACCCCATAAGAAGAATACTAATGAAAATGAGATTTTAATGCTTAAAAATCACTATAATTGAAACACAAGGAAATTTTTTACACACTTTTCAACGAGAGTTTTAAAATCATCCACATCATAAAAATTATGAACTCGGAATTTTTATCCAAATTGGCTCAGGAAAAACCGCGAAGGGAAAACCATTGAGAGAGATGATATTTTAATATTTTCTTCTGAAAAATAAAAGGGTACAACCATGATATTTTTAACAGTTATTTAAACTTATCTCAGACTATAAAGAACAAAACAATGCCTTGAAATTTGCACTGAAGATGCATTTATTTATGTGCAGTCGTTGCCTCAAAATTTGTGCCCACACACATGCTGTTTGAACTGCTTCTCACAATTAATCTTCCTTCTCAAATTTTGTTGCCAACTCAGCCTTCAACCTCAGTCCATGTGCTCACAGTTACATGCATTAAATACCTTGAAATTCATTCCCTTTTCAGAATTAATTTTGTATGAATTAGCTACAAGAATGTACAGTACAGACTACTGATTTAATGTTGTTTGCTCCTTGGAAATTGTGCGAGCAACTTGAGAATCATGATGTTGTCCTTCACCTCGATTTCTATACTAATTAACTATTGTAAGTTGCATTGCAAATCATGTTAGTCACTTTCTCTCTTTGCGCTTTCTCAACTCTCTTCTTCTCTTCTCAAGAAGATCGTTTATCTCCCAAAACCATTCCTCAAGTTCTCTTCTCTTCTCCTCTCGCTTTATCCAAATCTCTTGGTAAAGAATGAGTGAGAAATGTGCATTTTCCCTAGTTTTGATCATGGTAACAAACTCTCTCAAGATCAATAGTAAATATTATATCTTGACTCATTGAGATCTAAGGCTCATATTAAATGTTCATTAATAACTCATTAAATGACTTTTAATGCACTCATCCATTTAAATACGTAATGAACACTTCAATAATGCCTTCACTTTATTTCTCATAAAGTCATCTTTTAATTAAAAAATCATGAGGTCACTTTTTTAATTAAAAGGTCATGAATTCAAATTTAACTTAAACTACAAACAAACTTTATAAAGGCACTTTATCTCACATAAAGTACAAAACACTTTAATAAAGTGACTAAGGACAACCTTGGATTTTTTTCCACTCCTAGGCACTGGAAGTGGAAAAACCACTTGCCTTGGTACAAATTTTTAACATTCCCTCTTACCAAGGAACATGTTTCTCACAACCCCCAACTTGTCCCTCAAATGATTGAACCTGCCTCTTCCCAAGGAATTCGTCAAAATATACGCCACTTGCTCCTCAATAGGAATGGATTGCAACTCCATTGTACCTCTCTGGACATAATCAAGAATGAAGTGGTATTAGATCTCAATGTGTTTTGACATGTCGCGAAAAACTGAATTCTCTGAAATCTTGATGAAGCTTTGATTATCATAGTAAATCACCATTGATTTCAACTCCTAACCAAATAACCCAAACAACAACTTGCGAAGCCAAATGGACTCACAAATGGCATGAATGGAGGCCATATATTTTGCCTATACAGAACTCAATGCAATTAACTTCTGTTTTCGGCTGAACGAAGACATTGCTGTTGAGCCCAAACTAAAACAACTCCTGGATGTACTCTTTCGTTTTATCACACTACCTTCCCAATCAAAATCTCTATAGTCAATCAAACTGATTCCATCTCCTCTTCTATAATCCAGAGACCAAAATCCATTGTACCATGCAAGTACCTCAACACATGTTTTGCAACTATCTAATGAACTCTCCAAGGCTCCACCATGAACTGATTCAGAGTGTTCACTACAAAACAAATATTTGGCTTGGTGTTGACTAGATACATCAATGAGCCAATCAACTGATCATATACTGTTAGACCCACCAAGTCTCCCTCAGAAGCATGAAACTTCTTCAAGTTGGTGATCATAGGTGTAGTCATCGGTTTGCAATCCTACATTTGAAATCTCTCCAAAATATCCATAGCATACTTCCCTTGTCTGAGAAATATGTGCCTCAACTCCTGCCACACCTCCAGACCCAAATACTAATGCATCAACGAAATGTCCTTCATAGCAAATTCCAATGCAAGATATTTCTTACACTTTGCAATGAGCCTATCTATACATGTAATGATAAAGTCATCTATGTACAAAATTAGGATAAGTAGATCCTCACTGACCACAGTGTAGTAAAGGTTTATATCTGCCTCACTTGTATGGAATCCCAACTCTTGCAAATATGCATCAATCCTGGAATACCAAGCTCTTAAAGATTGCTTCAGCCCATAAAGGTCCATCTTCAACCTACACACATGAGACTCTCCCCCATGTATATCAAATCCTTGTGGTTTCTTCATGTACACCTCCTCCTCCAATACACCATTCATAAATGCTGTCTTCACATCCATTTGATGAATGCTCCAACCCATCTCTGCAACAATAGAAATCACAAATATGATAGAGGAGCATCTAGCTAGTGGTGCAAACATCTCATCATAAGCTACTCCCTTTATCTGTGAAAAGCCACATGCCACGAATTGAGACTTATACTTCCTGATGGTTCCATCCACAACATTCTTGATTTTGTAGAGCTACCACGAAGTCACAACTGACTTCCTCTATGGTCTTGGAACCACCTCCCACACATCATTATTTGTGATGGAACATTAATTTTTCCACATGGCATCTCTCCATACCTTATGTGCAAATGCCTCCTCCAAAGTGGAAGGCTCTGACACACAAAGAATAGCCATCACTATCATGTAGCTGGAAAATATCTTCTATGCTTTGGTCTCCCTGACCTCCCTCTTGGGTTTTCCCATAGAATCCATAGCTTCCTTCAAAATTTATTTAATCCATCTCAAATTCCTGTTCTTTGAAGTAACCTCCTGTGGTGAGACCTCTTGTTGTACATCCTCTCTAATACATGTCTACTTGAATAAGTAACACTAGAGGTCTAAGATCCAGTGACCGGTGAACTAAAACCAAGTAGATCAGTGCTTCGTGAAAATAAACCTTGTGAACATGTAATCTGAGAACCTGTACCTATACTTGGGGAACTTGTGGACTAAGCCTTTGAAAATAAAGATCCTATAACCTGTAGAATAGTCACCCATGATACCTATGACCCCACTCCCTCTGAATATGAACTCTGAGATGTGCTCACCTGTGATGCAGGAGCCCATTCCTCATCTTTCTTTGACTCTTGAGACTTTCTGAAGGCTTGCTCCTCCTCAAATCTCACCTCCCTCCTCACAACAACTTTCTTCTATGTACGGAGGTGATCCAGATGGAAACTGATGGCCACCCACCTATTCCACTGGCTCAAAACAATTGTCCATCGTGGAAGTTTCCTAGTTATTTTTCTACGGTTTTTTGGGTCCCAAACTTCTAGAGCCGTTTTGAGGCCCTAAACAACGACCATTTCAAACTGGTTGTTGTGAACAGAGAAGCGTTTTGCAGTTCTCACCTTGAGCATCATTATCAATGATGTTAGGTAACGAAGTTTTAATGCTTCATTTTCTCAAACTATTATTTATACTTCTTAGGTTCCTAATAAAGTTTAAAGCTTTAATCAAAATTATTCGACGCAAAGCTGAGCACGAGAACGAGATGAATGATTCGACGTCATAATAGGAGACCTCACAAATCCTATGGAAGGAGGTCCTTGTTATCAATGATTCAATTGTACACAAAATATTTATATGAGCTTGTTTTAAAGCCAAAGCCGAGCCACATAGGAGTGTTCCTTACTCAGGTATAACATCACAATAAAATCCCTAAATATAATCCTTAAAGATAATACTAGTGCTCTTTTTAGTTTAAAATTTTAGAATTCACTTTCAAAAATTCTTAAAATCGAGGATAAATTGTGTTTTCACATTTTGAGATATATTAAACAGGTCAATTTTACTTTTACTTGTAAGGTTTTCGCTCCGAGGAGGGATTTTATAGATAAAGTATTAAATTGTATTATCCAGATCTCATAACAACATAATGATAATATGATCTCATACAGATGATGTGTCATAATCCAATACACATAGAACTGAGTGGCATATTCATTGTATAGCAAACTATATTGGTTTTATCTTTGAATATTTCTAAACTATTTCGAGAACTATTTATCACGCAAAATATGATTGTTGTAATTTTTTTCTCTTTTTGCCTGATCTAATAGTGGAGATTAAAATTGTATTGTAGATACAGTAAAACCAATAGGCTTGCGCCTTACGAAGCTATAATAATGGAAATAAGGAAACTTAGCATCTCCTCCTGTTCTGGAACAACCGAAAGAAGAAGGGACCACAAACATTCATGATCGGGACATCGATGGACTCTATCTATCACATATGTCCACATTCATAAATGTGACAACTTTTCGGTGAATAACCAAATCCAAATAATTGATTCCACTAAATAGTTATTGTTCTTCACTTTTCATATCATCGCATTATTCCACTAAATTGTGCTCGTCCTTGACTATTCATATGATTGTATGGAAGAAGCATGATTCTTGAAGGATAAGCGGTGATGAGAGAATCTATATATATATAAATTATATCTCGGGAACTATTAAGCACTTTCATTTTTTTATTATAAATATGTGGGTTCATGTGAATATACGCGGAAGTGACTTTTGGAAAAGAATAGTACTAACTGATGGTTTTCTTCCAATCAATCACATGGGGATATTTTGTTTACCTAAATCAGAAGTAATTCCACTCCACGATCATTGTGGCATGACTGTGCTAAGAAAGCTTTTGTATGGCTCAATGCATGTTAAATCTTATGATTGGCTTGATCCCATATCATACACAACCATCAATTCCAAACAACAATATTCTCGCCCACCAGCATGTAAGCTTGCTTTTGCTTTTAGTTCTTAACACTGAAATATCTTAGCTATTGATTATCTTGGTGATATGCATTTCTTTTTGACAATGAGACTTACAGAATTAAAGTCGGACGCTGTTTTAAAAGCTCCGTATTGTGAAACATTTGTATTATATCCAACAACAGGGGGAAACATACATTCTTTCACTGCAATAAAATCTTGTGCAGTGTTGGATGTACTAGCTCCGCCATATAAAGAGGACCTTGCATATTACTGTCTTTATCCTTACTCTAGTAGACTTTTGCGTAAAGGTAAGCTCACTGTGGTTTGTTTTTCCTTCAAAGGCTTTAGTTAAATTAAGATGAAAGTGGTTTATTTAAATGTATTTCTATCGATATATGTTTTATCAGGGAGAAAAAAGAAAGCGGATCTCTATTCTGGAGGCTTTGTGTGGTTGGAAAAAGTGGAAAATCCTAATAACTTCATCCTTAAAGGACGAGCATATGGAGGCCCAATCATTAATGCTATTTGATGGCATTACCCTCTTTACTAGTATTCTATATTTCATACGTGGAGCTCTTCCTACATACTCTTTAAATCAATTTGGATTGTTAGTCAATTTCTTTGCGTTTGTGCTTTCGCAGGTGGTCCCTTTGATTGTACAGTGAACTGAAAAATATAAAATATTGCATCGCAATAACACATGCTAGCTGAAAGGATGAAACAACTTGGTGTCCAGATTCAAAGTCAAGATCCAGGAAGCTTGAGTGGGTCACCTTTGACATACTTGTCAAGATCTTCTCCTTGTTTTCATATGCACTCATTCATAAATATACTATATTCATACCTATAGTCCACAAACACACTATTTTCTTTATTATTCATATGCACTCATTCTATTGCAGCTGCAACTATTTCCCAAAATTCAAAAAATTTGGGACCCTCCTTTAATTTTGTTTTTGCTCGGTTTTTGGTTTTACTTGATGCTTGAATGAAGATTACTTTTATATGAGAAATGTTTTAATGTTTGAATTGATTTTTGTTTTGCCATCGGAATTGTTTTGGACTGTGAGTTGGAAGCCTAGTCATCTGCGTGTCCGTCGTTGCGGAGAAGAACCAGACATCAAGTCCAAAGTTAAATGTTTTTGGTCTCCGATGTATTTTTTTCTTTATCGGCAGTTGTTTTGAAATCCCATCGGATCCTTTGTCTATGCGTCTTCCGCTGTTGCGGAAGAGGTTATGCGAGGAGGTCCGAGAGTTGTTTCATACTCTTTCGATCCCCGCCGTTTTGCTTCACCGTTCTTTGGTTCTTGTCAAATCTCACCATTGCGGCTCCAGAAGGAACTGTGCTTCCGATAGTTTGACTTATTTGTTCCGCTTGGTCAATATTTTCGCTTAATTCATATTTATTTTTGGACTCCGATTTTACTGGTCTGCGGAACTCGTTTCTTTTACAGGTTCGCCGTTGTGGCTCTCTAATCATCTTTTGACCCGAGCCCTAGTCTCACAAGTTCCAATGTGAGTTTGTTTCTCCCGCCAATGCCATTGCAGGCGTTTCGCCATTTTCATCATCCGCTGTTGCGGAGGCGTTATTGACATGATCACCGACCCCTTAGCCTTTTGCCGCCCGATGAGTTTTTTTTTTTTTTTTTCCGCTGATTGTAGTTGACCGGGGCGTATATATAGTGGAGTTTGGGGGTTTCATTTTTTATTATTATTTTGGAATTTTCTCTGTGCTGTCATTTTCGCTTGAGCAGACCGAGAATTTCGTTGTCGGTACCTTCGCTCCTAGGTGGCTTCGCCATGGAAGTTATGAATTTTCTCCACCAGTCGCGCAGCGGTGCCAGGTAGGCCCTTATGCTCGTTTTCCCATTCCGTTCAATTAGACGAGCTGTTTTGTTGTCTCCACGGTTAGTGGTTACTTGGGTTTTTTTGTCCTGGCATGTATATATTATGAGGTAAATGGTCCAGCCATTAGTTGGGAAGGGGTGTTTGTGGTTTTGCTTGATATTTTCTCTCGCGGCAGTTGTGGTTTTGTAGCCTGCACTCGATTGCTAGGGAAACCGGCGCAGACGGTCGTTACGCTGTCCGCACCAGTTTCCCCCAATTTGTGTTTGGCCATTCAGGGAGGGATTTCATGGCTTTCTAATGAGATGCCTCATTTGTTTCCACTATATTGTCACCTTCTTTTTTATGAACCAGGTTCGCAACGGTAAATTTGATTCGCTCGAATCCGAACCCCGAACCGGTCTAGGTTAGAATTGCATTACCTAGTTGGACCATGAAGTGAGCATTTACAGCAAGTAGTTTCCTCTTGTCTTCTAGTGTGCTATCACTTGCAGCATCCTAGCTTGAGTTGGTTTTAGTTTAGGTGCCTTTTTTGTCTTCCGCGTAGCGTGTAGCTCGTGGCACCGAAAAGGGGGATCGGGACTATGTTCATATTAACGAAGACCGTGATTTTCTAATTCCGAATTTTGTTAGGCTTGAGCTGGTTTTAGTTCTTGGGCAGGAGCATTTGGTTTGAACATTGTTTGCTTATTTTTCATAGCTGCACTCATGTTTAGCACATATGAGGTAAACGCTTATACTGTTGTCCTTATCTTTAAATATTATCTGGAAATGACCTAATATAACCTAAAATACATTTATGAACATGACAGGGAAATCCCGCAGATTTCAAGATGTCTAAATGTCAGAAGAAGAAGAATCCAGTAGTTGAAGAGGAAACCGAAGTCGAAATCGTTACCAGAGTCGAATACACTTACGAAGACACCAAATGCATAATTGGTGTAGAACCCGAATATCAATGGGGAGAAATCTATAGATTAATTACGCACCGAGAAGTACCTGATATAGGTTTTGAAGAAGAAACCATCTATGCCAACATAGAGAGATCCTCCTTGATGAAAATTGCTACTAGACCTAAGCTTTTTCCATGCTCAGAGGTGATTGGGTGGATTCTGCCCAGGGCAGATGTAACCACCATGATTCTGGAAAATGTTGATAAACAGGATTATGCTGCTTATAGCCCTGGATATGTGGCTCTGGCTTACCACTTACCAGAAGAACAAGTATATCTGACTGAAGACTGGCTGAAGGCCATCAGGATGGACCTAGTCGAGACATTGAAGAGGATGCTCATGCTTGGAAAAAAATTTAGAACTAGGCCGATCGGAGAGTATGACACTGCAAGCCTAAGAACCCCTTACAGGTTCATCGCCCTGAAGCTGAACAGGATTTTCAGGAGGGCCCACTGTAAAAGCTTCAAATTAGAGTGGGTGCCTATCATTTTCTATGTTGCAACACAGGGGAACGTGTTCAACTGGGCCAACATTGTGTCTAACAGTCTCTTGGCCTCCATGGCATCGGTATTAGGAGGGGTGTCCCAAAAGAGATCAGAGTTCTACATGAGCTCTATACTGATTGATTGCATACTGTACAACCAACCCTTCCCCAATCTGAGGTGTATCTGGGACCGGGAAAGGACTCCAGTCTACTTGGCATACAAGCCATTGTGGGCTCACAAATATCACAACCACTATAGGGAAGTGTGTGAGCACTTCATTATGCCACTATATACCTTAATTTTCTTGAGAGAATGCAACTGCATGTCAGAGGAGGCATTGCAGGTGATTGAAGAGTATGTCAATTATTACTTAACTGAGGATGGACTATATTTTAGAATGTTTGGCTGCTCTAGAGCACCTTCACTACTGCCTAAGCATGCCACTGACTATGTAGTCCACAAAGAGGCAGCTAGACAAGTCTTTTTAGATGGCATAGGGAGTTTTCTGTTTGAACATAATAAAACAACATACCCTCCTTTTCCATTCAGATTGGGAAGCTACAAGTTTACCAAGGTAAAGAAAGCCGATGAATTCGTGGAGGAGTTGGAGAAATTCCAATTTGGGGAAATGCGTTTCCACAGGAATGACTCCCAGAATAAGGTTGCAGAGCATTGCAAAGAGGTGAATGTACATTTTGAATACAGTAGCCACTGGGATAGAGAGGAGTCCATTTTCTGCAGTGCACAAAACATGACGACCTTAAGAAGAAGGTTTAAAAAGAAAATCACCACCAAAGGTGGAAAAGGACAGGATGAGCAGGCAAAGGCCGAGGAGGAGGAAACTAGGAAAAGAAATGAAGAGGCTAAGAGACTAGCCCAAGAGGCCGAAGGCTGGATAAAAGGCGAAGAGGAGGAAAAGAGAAGAGCCGCGCAAGAGGCAGCCAGAAAGGCAGAAGAAGCTACCAAGAGCGAAGAAGAAGAAAGGAAAAGAAAGATGGATGAGGAAATAAAGAAGCAGGAAGCAGAGAAGATAAAGCTGACATAGACAGTGACAGAGCAATCAACTTCTGATGCAGCAGGAAGTCAGGCTCAGGACTTGGAAAACCCTAACATTCAAGATCCTAAAGTGGCTGCTGCCAGCACACTAGGACAGGCTATGGTCCCCACCCTTAGGCTAATCCCCTTTGAGTAGAAGAAAGGGGAGGAGGTACCGGATTTTAATACTATCTTTTATGATAAAGAAAGGAAAAGGATAGTAAAGAGGACCGAGAGGAAGGTTGAAACTGGGGGGTTGTCTGGTAAAATGATAAATGATACAACTGTTGTATATGGGATAGACAGAGACCCCAGGTTCACTATCAGAGCGGGGGCTTCATTGATCCATGATTCCGAGGACAATGTAGATAAAATAATGACAGATCTTGAGCAGTCAAAGAAGTCCTCTTCTCAGCTCAAAGATACCCCGAGAAAGGAAAGAGAAGAAAATAATAGGTTAAAGAGAAAGTTTGAAGACATACAAAAGGAAATCAAGTCTTCAAAATCTGAGCTTCAGGTCCTTCAGATAGAGAAGAGATTTATGGAGACCGCCCAAGAATGCCTAGAGAAGGTGCAGTAGGAATATGAGGAGTTGAGGGCAGAAAAGGAGCAATTGCTAAGTAGGATAGGGGAATTGGAGCTGCGGAAGGATACCTTGGAAGCAGATGAGAGGCAATCTCAAGGGCAGAAGGCATAACTTAAAGAGCAGATTACCTCATTGACAATAGCTTTAGAAGAAGCCAAGGAACAGCAGGTCAGCCTTCAGCCGTTCAAGGAGCACATCCTAGCACAGAGAAGCAAGATGCACCGGCTGCAAGTGGCCATAGAAGAAGAGAGGTGCAAGGTCTTGCAGGTGGACAGTCGGCTGGAAGAGATTTTGGAAACCTCTTCGTATTTTGTTGATAGATCACAAGACATATTAGAAGTCCTATCAGGAAGGATGGCGAGATTAGAAGCGAATGAAGAAACTCCTACCGATCTCCCTTCAAAAGATCAACAAGCCCTAAGACAAGACTACGATTTACTGGAATTTGCCATCAACACAACCGAGGAATTCAAGAAGGCTGTTAAGAAGACAAAAGGGGCTTGTGCAGAATTCTTCAGAAGACTTCTGATCACGTATAATCGATGTCAGGTAGAGGCTGAGCAAAGAATGGATACTTTTCCAGAACATTGCCCGTTTTTGGAAATTTTGCAAAGAAGGTATCATGAAGATGAAAAAAGGATACAACACATTAAAGCTTTAGATGAACAGACCCTGAGGAATGAAGTAGATCATTCCGCGGTTAGTGTGCAGCTGTTAGAAGACCAACTTCACCTGAGTGCAGCCAAAATAGAAGTCATCAGAAACCATGCTGCTAAATTCGAAATAAATATTCGATTCCTAGAACCTTCTGAATTTGAAAGTATTGCTTCAGAAGCTTCAGCATGGAAGAAATTTTTAAATAATCAGGCGGGACCCTCTTCATGAGCATCTTATTCATTTTGTTGTAATATATTGTAATTTTCATAAACACTTAATGAAAGAAAATATGGGAGATGAAGGGTTGGGGAAGCCCAAGAGTCATTGTGTGGGCAGCCCAACAGTTTTGCTCTTTTGTATAAATATAGAGAATCTAGACAAGGAGAGGGACTTTTTCCCAGTGAGATTGGAAGACATATTGTAAGAAGAACTATTTCCTTTTGCAATAGAAAATTACAGTTTGCCTGTTGGAGAAAGCTTGGTGGAATATTCAAATGTTATGCTATGGATTTGTTGAAGAGGAACTATTTTGTTTTTAGCCTTTTGTCCATTAACTGTGAGATCGTTCTAACTCTTTGAACCTAAGTTCTTGTCTGAATGATCCCTGGTTTATTTTATGGAAATTTCCACTATGAGTGATGAATGTTGTTCATAAGCAATTGGCTATCTGGTTGTTAAATATCTTTAAAGGTTCGCGTGTTTTGGAAAGATGTATCAGCTATCTGTGATTTCTTTCACAATGCATGCACAAAATACATTGCTCATAAATAAGTAATAAGCTCGCTCCCTAGGGATAGGTTAGGTAGTTAGTTTTAATTTCTTGCTGTGTGTGTGATTTAGATGCAAGAGAGTTTAAGACGAGAGGTAAGAACCTGTGCATCACATTGTGAATACTCCTTGCATTCTCTATCAATTTGCATCTTAGGTAGGCACGTGCATATCGTACTTAAAGTCAAAAAATACAAAAATATGTACGGTGGACCGTGCCGCAACCGGTAAAACCTTTTATTTTTGTTACTTGACCTACGGTAGTCGGACCGCAAATCGGACGGATTCCCTACACCAAACAGTCACGGGCTAGTTGGGAACGTTAACTCGGGAGAATCCCTTGCTGTTGTTGCCTGCGAATTTCCAGGCCTCAACACATTCATAAATATATTATATTCATAACTATAGTCCATATAAGATGTTTTTGTTTTGTTTTGTTTGCATATGCACTCATGCATATATATAGTCCACTCACACACTGAGTTTCATGTTTATTATAATCCACCGCCCTATAAGTCTATTGTGAAGAGCAACTCACATTCATAAAGTGTATGTACCTTTGATGTATAATTTTTATTTATTTATTGTGGGGCTACAAGGAATTCTTTTAGTAGAAGAATTAAATAGTTCAGTGAAGTTATCTTAGTTTCTTGATCTTTGGTGTTTACATATACACATTTTTATTGAATTTTGATATGTCTTTTCATTCTATATGAATGGAAATACAATGCTATACAAAAAAAAAATTGTTTCATAACCTTGTGTTATGGTTATAAGGGACCTCTTGGGATCTATGGTATGCAAACTACATATAATCCAAAATAAAATCAAAACCAACCAATACATATCACCAAGCTATACTTGTTCCAAGTTATACAGCTCACCAAATTGCACATAATGAAAGCTTAGGCTTGTGTTTGTAACCCTTTAAGGATCTATAGAACGCTTTACCTTCTAAGTCTTTATTGAGTTTAGGGTTACTCTCCAAGTGTCAAGACACTACATAGTTAAGGACTCACCACATAGGACCAACAAGGGAGGGGTCAACACAAGGCTAACCACAAGTCGACAGGTACTTTAATTTCATTCATCATTCATGGCTTTCATATGTCAAAGTGGATATTAGGTAAGATGTCTATACCAAAAATAAATTAATGGTTTGCTCTAAACTTTAGTTGATGGCCAAAGTTACTTAAAGATCAAACAAACTAGTTTATTTTCCTATAGCATTGATGTTATAACAATAGCTGCTAGCAACTATCAGTGACATTGCCACCTCGTGGCTCTTGTTCAATATATGATTTAATAGTTTGTATTGGAAGTACAATTTGGTTCTTTGTAGTGGAAGTATGATTTGATGGTTTCCAATCAAAACTCAACTATTAACCAATGTACCTTTTAATTGATCAAAATGGGAAAATGGAAGAACGTTGTGCTAGTGCATATTGATTTGCTAAAATATGCATGCATCTCTTATTTTTTTATTTTTATAAAAATTGAACTTGTTGTTATACAATTGCTTTTTGAAATGGGAAAATGAATGTTGTACTAGTCCATATTGATTTGTTAGGACATGTATGCATCCATTGTCTTGTATAAACTTGATCTTGTTAGTACAAAATACCAATAATGCTAATAGAGATCCATTCTTCTCCATACATTGCTAGGAAAAGATTGTTTAACACTATTAATGACATAATTACATGGATAACAAATATTGTATTTAATATAAAGTGTTACAAGGTAAATGATGCAGATTAGGATCATTTTCTTGGGGCGATGGCATAGGATCATCTTGCAATGCCTCTTGACATGTGTTTCTTTATGGTTGTACCCACCAAAGATTACATAGATGATTGGGTACCCTAGAAAAACACAATGTTAAAATTCAAATTCCCATCCTTCAATACCACAATAATATACCTACATATTTTGTGCCTACATTTCGACACTTGCCCACCTAGAAGGTTTCATAATGCAACTTGATGGTCTTTTTCAGTGAATGGGGGAAGCTCGTGATTTTGTTTGCAAAAGGATGTTGACCTTTCTTACCTCATATTGAAGGATTCAACTCTAAGATAGGTTCTAACAAATTTTGGAGAGGAATTCAAGGTCCATCATAGTCCTTTGCTCGAAGTATTATGGAGGGGACATAATCATTCACCAAGCATGAATGGCCAGCAAGTTAAAAAGAAGTCCACAGTCGGTGAAATCAAACTAAGGATAGTAAAACAATGCAAGCCATGATGATGTAAGAACCCTTGAAAAGAAACTTCCTCCAACAAGCCAAAAATAGAAATGGAGGCTAAGGAAGCTATTTCGAGTATCACAAGAGGTTCTCCCCTTGCATTAAGGTAAAAGTATAATGAGTTGAGAAGAAAGAAAGGGAGAGGCGGGGAAATACCTCATACGAGGACATAGATATTGAACTCATGGATTGGATGCTAGACATATGTTCTCTGGTAGTTGGGACATAATGTATTTCAAGCTAATTGACCTTTAGTGGCACACCAAATACCTTCATTGCTCAAGTAATTCAAGACCAAGAAATGAAGTGGAGAGTTGGATTCTTGATACATTGAGTTTCCCAAATATCAATTTTATTTCTCTTTTTCACTTTATCACATCTACTTTACTCTTTGATTTTTTTTTCCAATTCGATGTACCATTGCACCTATTAAGGCAATTGCTAGTTTTAACATATTTTAACGGTTCAAAATTAAAACTAAACTAACGCAATTCTAACATAATAAATCCTAACATTATTCATGAATCCTTGCTAAAATTATTTCATTCGAAACATTGGAAAACTTGTAATGGCCCAACTTAAATGAGTAAGCTTTATATAATGTTCTAAAATTCCTTGTGAATAATTTCTATTTCGTTAAAACTGTGTTCTTGAGCAATTGTGAAATTTATACTAAAACACTTGGAAATGTGTAATAGCTCAGCTTAAAACAAGGCAACCAATATGCACCCGACATATGAGTTATTAAGACCATTGCATGGGCTCTATTGTATAAATAAACCTGTCAGTATCCTCGTGTAATTTGACATGCTTAAGCATGGAATCCATTGCCGCATCCATACTTACTTCAATCCGTGCCATCATGCTTCATTCACCATACTATCCCTAGGATGGATGGATCAGTATAAGCGTTAACCAAAACGCTCCCAACCCGCCGGAATCCAGCAAACCAATTCTTGTCGAAATTGCAATTTCAGTGATTTGGATGGTTTTGAAATCGAGGATTTAGTATAGAATTCTCAAATATGATTGTTGAAATTGCGAAATTATGGAAATAACAATTTCCCAAAACAAATTTGACCGTTTTTTATAAAAAATCAGCCATAAAAGTGAGACAATTTGGTCGGTTTTCATTAAAAAATCCACCCAAAAAGCAAAGTGTTTTATTTGTGTTTTATCCTACTCACCTAGGGATGAGACATGCCATATTTTTGTGGAGGTGACTCCCATCAACACTTCCAAGCAATCTTCAGGACATTTAGCTAGTTGTTGCATGATACGAGAGATCTATGCCATCTCTCTGCAATTTTGATGGGAGCTCGAGGTCTTTTTCATTTACTCCACCCAAACTACCAACCAACCATATTAATGCAATAACAGATGGGATGGCTTTCTAAACATAGCTTGTGCAATTGACTGCAAGCATTGCGAAAAAAACAGATCCAGTAAGCATATGAGATTGTCATCCTCGCCTGTCATTGCCAATGCCATTGCCTTGTCTCAGATGCAACTGAACGATGCGGACTCTGTGCACTCTTCACACAACTGAGTCTAATTTTTTGTTGCGACCGAGTGCCTTATTGTCGATTTGTTGGAGTTAAAAAAAGAGAGGAGACATTGTAATCAATTTCTAGCTTATAATCACTTTCTTAATCACTATTATTGCCTTATAATCACTTTCTTAATCACTATTGGCTTGTAATCACTTTGTTAATCATTTTCTTTTAGAGTGTGTGAGTCTATGAGATTTGAGGATGAAAATCACTTTCTCTTAGAGTGCATTGCTTACACCCACATTAGATCTCATTTCATAGTATTTGCTACAATACACACCTTTATAACCTTCTAACTTGCCAAAACTATAATGAGCTTGGAAAGCTTCTTGAGCACAAGAACAAGATTTTAAAGAAAACCAAGTATTATCCTTCTTAAGGTCTGATAGACCAAAGTTGGTCTCAGTGGACGTTAATCATCATCATCATCATCAATACCTTGGTAGATTCCTACAATAACTTTATCATGTAAACGGACTTGAAAACATTATTAAAATTACTAATAAATTTTAATAAATGTACCACATTTTACTTTATAAGTTTTTTTTTATATAGTAAGTTTACAAAATTATGTACAACATTTTACTTATAAGGTTATATATATTGTTATAAATATATATTATTTTAAACTAGTAAAAAACTTATATATAGAGATATGTGTATATTTATGATGAAAACCGATCACTTTAAGTTTGAAACAAGATTTAAAGAGTGTAAAAGGACACATTTTTTCAAAGCTTTCATGCAATGATTTATATGATTTCTGTTTCAATGAGACCGTTCTTCACAAAATCCACTTTCAATCGTTTATAGTTGAACATGACTTTTAATATATATATATGTTTTTTCACAAAATCCACTTTCAATCATTTGTAGTTGAATATGACTTTTATATATATATATATATATATATATATATATTCAATCGTTTGTAGTTGAAAATGACTTATAATATATATGAATGATTGATTGATTGAGTAAAAAATTATATGTTTAGCAGTTGTTTAACAATTCATTATGGAGCCTCAAGAGGGAGATTTGGCTTTCATAACGGTTAAAAGACCATGTTTACATCCACTTCATTATTGCATGATTGGTATATGCAATAGTAAATATGGGGTCACTACAGTTGATGCATTAAACAAACATCAACAACGAGTCCATCAACTTGGTCAATTTCCACCTCGTTAAAGGGGTTGTCCACGTTCTCATGATTCCCATTGGCCAACAAAAGAGCTTAAGGAAATTCAAAAGAATAATGAAATAAGGGTCCTTCGCCTTGAGTTTCGCATGGAAATGCATCTAAAAAACATACGTCTATTAGAACAAGAGATATCTAAATAGGTATGCTCATATTAAAGCTTCATATTTTAGTTTCGTTTTATCTAGTTTTATAAATGTTAATTATGATGTTAACTCCATACATGTATGTGTTTTCTTAATAGAATGTGAGTCATGAACATGAGCTAAGTATTGAGGCATTGGAGAGAATTTCCCATCGCTTGGATGTATATAAATCAAATGAGATGAAAAGGCGTGAAGACATGTCAAGACAGATTGAAATTAAAAAAAAATGTTCAATGACTTAACTTGTTCTAATGAAGGGCCATCTTCAACCATGGACAACACTAGTGGTGCATACAATGATTGTGTCAATGAAGTAAGTGAAATAGTATCTTTATAAGACATTAATATCAATTTTGTCATTTTTGGATTTTGTAGTCTTGATACGAATTGTATAGTTGTAGTGTTAACTGTAAGCTTTTTATGTTCCCCAACCCAATTTCAAGTCTTCAGTGCATATCATTTAATGCCCAAACCCCATAAGAAGAATACTAATGAAAATGATATTTTAATGCATAAAAATCACTGTAATTGAAACACAAGGAAATTTTTTACACACTTTTCAATGAGAGATTAAAATTCAGCCACATCATAAAAATTATGAACTCAGAATTTTGGCTCAAGAAAACCGCGAAGGGAAAACCTATGAGAGAGATGATATTTAAATATTTTCTTCTCGAAAATAAAAAGGTACAACCATGATATTTTTAACAGTTATTTAAACTTATCTCAAACTATAAAGAACAAAACAATGCCTTGAAATTTGCGCTGAAGATGCATTTATTTATGTGCATTCATTGCCTCAAAATTTGTGCCCACACACATACTGTTTGAACTACTTCTCACAATTAATCTTCCTTCTCAAATTTTGCTGCCAACTCATCCTTCAACCTTAGTCCATGTGCTCACAGTTACATGCATTAAATACCTTGAAATTCATTCCCTTTTTCAGATTTAATTTTGTATCAATTAGCTACAAGAATGTACAGTACAGACTACTGATTTAATGTTGTTTGCTCCTTGGAAATTGTGTGAGCAACTTGGGAATCATGTTGTTGTCCTTCACCTTGATTTCTATAGTAATTAACTGTTGTAAGTTGCATTGCAAATCATGTTAGTCACCTTCTCTCTTTGCGCTTTCTCAACTCTCTTCTTCTCTTCTCAAGAAGATCGTTTATCTCCCAAAACCATTCCTCAAGTTCTCTTCTCTTCTCCTCTCGCTTTATCCAAATCTCTTGGTAAAGAATGAGTGAGAAATGTGCATTTTCCCTAGTTTTGATCATGGTAACAAACTCTCTCAAGATCAATAGTAAATATTAGATCTTGACTCATTGAGATCTAAGGCTCATATTAAATGTTCATTAATAACTCATTAAATGACTTTTAATGCACCCATCCATTTAAATACGTAATGAACACTTCAATAATGCCTTCACTTTATTTCTCATAAAGTCATCTTTTAATTAAAAATTCCGGAGGTCACTTTTTTAATTAAAAGGTCATGAATTCAAATTTAACTTAAACTACAAACAAACTTTATAAAGGCACTTTATCTCACATAAAGTACAACACACTTTAATAAAGTGACTAAGGACAACCTTGGATTTTTTTCCACTCCTAGGCACTGGAAGTGGAAAAACCACTTGCCTTGGTACAAATTTTTAACATTCCCTCTTACCAAGGAACATGTTTCTCACAACCCCCAACTTGTCCCTCAAATGATTGAACCTGCCTCTTCCCAAGGACTTCGTCAAAATATATGCCACTTGCTCCTCAATAGGAATGGATTGCAACTCCATTGTACCTCTCTGGACATAATCACAGATGAAGTGGTATTAGATCTCAATGTGTTTTGACATGTCGCGAAAAACTGAATTCTGTGAAAGCTTGATGAAGCTTTGATTATCATAGTAAATCACCGTTGATTTCAACTCTTGACCAAATAACTGAAAGAACAACTTGCGAAGCCAAATGGACTCACAAATGGCATGAATGGATGCCATATATTTTGACTATGCAGAAGTCAATGCAACTAACTTTTGTTTTCGGCTGAATGAAGACATTGCTACTAAGCCCAGACTGAAACAACTCCTGGATGTAATCTTTCGGTTTATCACACTACCTTCCCAATCAAAATCTCTATAGCCAATCAAACTGATTCCATCTCCTCTTCTATAATTCAGAGACCAAAATCCATTGTACCATGCAAGTACCTCAACACATGTTTTGCAACTATCTAATGAACTCTCCGAGGCTCCACCATGAACTGATTCAGAGTGTTCACTGCAAAACAAATATTTGGCTTGGTGTTGACTAGATACATCAATGAACCAATGAGCTGATGATATACTGTCAAACCCACCAAGTCTCCCTTAGAAGCATGCAACTTCTTCAAGTTGGTGATCATAGGTGTAGTCATCGGTTTGCAATCCTGCATTTGAAATCTCTCCACAATATCCATAGCATACTTCCCTTGTCCAAGAAATATGTGCCTCAACTCCTGGCATACCTCCAAACCCAAATACTAATGCATCAACGAAATGTCCTTCATAGCAAACTCCAATGCAAGATATTTCTTGCACTTTGCAATGAGCCTATCTATACCTGTAATGATAAAGTCATCTATGTACAACATTAGGATAAGTGGATCCTCATCGACCACAATGTAGTAAAGGTTTATATCTGCCTCACTTTTATGGAATCCCAACTCTTGCAAATATGCATCAATCCTGGAATGCCAAGCTCTTAAAGATTGCTTCAGCACATAAAGGGCCATCTTCAACCTGCACACATGAGACTCTCCCACATGTATATCGAATCCTTGTGGTTTCTCCATGTACACCTCCTCCTCCAATACGCCATTCATAAATGCTATCTTCACATCCATTTGATGAATGCTCCAAACCATCTCTGCAACAATAGAAATCACGAATCTGATAGAGGAGCATCTAGCTAGTGGTGCAAACATCTCATCATAAGCTACTCCCTTTATCTGTGAAAAGCCACGTGCCATGAATTGAGACTTATACTTCCTGATGGTTCCATCCAAAACATGCTTGATTTTGTAGAGCTACCACGAAGTCACAACTGGCTTCCTCTATGGTCTTGGAACCACCTCCCACACATCATTCTTTGTGATGGAACATTACTTTTTCCACATGGCATCTCTCCATACCTTATGTGCAAATGCCTCCTCCAAAGTGGAAGGCTCTGACACACAAAGAATAGCCATCATTGTCATGTAGCTAGAAAATATCTTCTGTGCTTTGGTCTCCCTGACCTCCCTCTTGGGTTTTCCCATAGAATCCATAGCTTCCTTTAAAATTGATTTAATCCATCTCAAATTCCTCTTCTTTGAAGTAACCTCCTGTGGTGAGACTCTTGTTGTACATCCTCTCTAATACATGTCTACTTGAATAAGTAACACTAGAGGTCTAAGATCCAGTGAAGATCCGGTGAACTAAAACTAAGTGGATCAATGCTACGTGAAAATAAACCTTGTGAACATGCAATCTGAGAACCTATACCTATACTTGGGGAACCTGTAGACTAAGCCTTTGAAACTAAAGATCCTATAGCCCATAGAAAAGTCACCCATGATACCTATGACCCTACTCCCTCTTAATATGAACTCTGAGATGTGCTCATCTGTGATGCAAGAGCCCGTTCCTCCTCCTGCTTTGACTCTTAATACTTTCTAAAGGCTCGCTCCTCCTCAAATCTCACCTCCCTCGTCACAACAACTTTCCTCTATGTAGGAAGTTGATCCAGATGGAAACCGGTGGCC
Organism: Pseudotsuga menziesii; assembly: GCA_001517045.1. Taxonomy (NCBI): domain Eukaryota; kingdom Viridiplantae; phylum Streptophyta; class Pinopsida; order Pinales; family Pinaceae; genus Pseudotsuga; species Pseudotsuga menziesii. The sequence goes on from LPNX011156401.1 coordinate 1,992,554, forward strand.
ACCCACCTATTCCACTAGCTCAAAGCAATTGTCCATTGTGGAAGTTTCCTAGTTAGTTTTCTACGGTTTTTCGAGTCCCAAACTTCCAGAGTCGTTTTGAGGCCCTAAAGAACGACCATTTCAAACTGGCTGTTGTGAACAAAGAAGCATTCTGCAATTCTCACCTTGAGCATCATTATCAATGATGCTAGGGAACGAATTTTTAATGCTTCATTTTCTCAAACTATTCTTTATACTTCTTAGGTTCCTGCTAAAGTTTAAAGCTTTAATCAAAATTCTTCGACACAGAGCTGAGCATGAGAACATAGATGAATGATTCAACGTCATAATAGGAGACCTCATAGATCCTATGGAAGGAGGTCCTTGTTATCAATGATTCAATTTTACACAAAATATTTCTATGAGCTTGTTTAAAAGCCAAAGTCGAGCCACATAGGAGTGTTCCTTACTCAGGTATAACATCACAATAAAATCCCTAAATATAATCCTTAAAGATAATATTAGTGCTTTTTTTAGTTTAAAATTTTAGAATTCACTTTCAAAAATTCTTAAAATCGAGGATAAATTGTGTTTTCACATTTTGAGATATATTAAACATGTCAATTTTACTTTTACTTGTAAGGTTTTCGCTTCGAGGAGGGATTTTATAGATAAAGTATTGAATTGTATTGTTCAGATCTCATAACAACATAATGATAATATGATCTCATACAGATGATGTGTCAGAATCCAATACACATAGAACTGAGTGGCATATTCATTGTATAGCAAACTATATTGGTTTTATCTTTGAATATTTCTAACCTATTTTGAGAACTATTTATCACGCAAAATATGATTGTTGTCATTTTTTTCTCTTTTTGCCTGATCTAACAGTGGAGATTAAAATTGTATTGCAGATACAGTAAAACCAATAGGCTTGCGCCTTATGAAGCTGCAATAATGGAAATAAGGAAACTTAACATCTCCTCCTGTTTTGGAACAATCGAAAGAAGAAGGGACCATAGACGTTCAGGATCGGGACATCGATGGACTCCATCTGTCACATATGTCCACGTTCATAAATGTGACAACTTTTCGGTGAATAACTAAATCCAAATCATTGATTCCACTAAATAGTTATTGTTCTTCAATTTTCATATCATCGCAACATTCCACTAAATTGTGCTCGTCCTTGACTATTCATATGATTGTATGGAATAAGCACAATTCTTGAAGGATAAGCGGTGATGAAAGAATCTATATATATATATATATATATATATATATTATATCTTGGGAACTATTAAGCACTTTCATTTTTTTATAAATATGTGGGTTCATGTGAATATACGAGGAAGTTACTTTTGGCAAAGAATAGTACTAATTGATGGTTTTCTTCCAATCAATCATATGGGGATATTTTGCTTACCTAAATCAGCAGTAATTCCACTCCACGATCATCGTGGCATGACTATGCTAAGCAAGCTTTTGTATGGCTCAATGCATGTGAAATCTTATGATTGGCTTGATCCCATATCATACACAACCATCAATTCCAAACAACAATATTCTTGCCCACCAGCATGTAACCTTGCTTCTGCTTTTAGTTCTTAACATTGAAAGATCTTAGCTATTGATTATCTTGGTGATATGCATTTCTTTTTGACAATGAGACTTACATAATTAAATTCAAACGCTGTTTTAAAAGCTCCATATTGTGAAACATTTGTATTATATCCAACAACAGGGGGCAACATACATTCTTTAATTGCAAAAAAATCTTGTGCAGTGTTGGATGTACTAGCTCCGCCATATAAAGAGGACCCTGCATATTACCGTCTTTATCCTTACTCCAGTAGACTTTTGCGTAAGGGTAAGCTCACCGTGGTTTGTTTTTCCTTCAAAGGCTTTAGTTAAATTAAGATGAAAGTGGTTTATCTAAATGTATTTCTATCGATATGTGTTTTCTCAGGGAGAAAAAACAAAGTGGATCTCTATTCTGGAGGCTTTGCGTGGTTGGAAAAAGTGGAAAAGCCTAATAACTTCATCCTTAAAGGACGAGCATATGGAGGCCCAATCATTAATGTTATTTGATGGCATTACCCTCTTTACTATTATTCTATGTTTCATACATGGAGCTCTTCCTACATACTCTTTAAATCAATTTGGATCGTTAGTCAATTTCTTTGCGTTTGTGCTTTGGCAGGTGGTCCCTTTGATTGTACAGTGAACTGAAAAATATAAAATATTGCATCGCAATAACACATGCTAGCTGAAAGGATGAAACAACTTGGTGTCCAGATTCAAAGTCAAGATCCAGGAAGCTTGAGTGGGTCACCTTTGACATACTCATCAAGATCTTCTCCTTGTTTTCATATGCACTCATTCATAAATATACTATATTCATACTTATAGTTCACAAACACACTATTTTCTTTATTATTCATATGCACTCATTCATAAATATATTATATTCATAACTATAGTCCATATAAGATGTTTTTTTGTTTGTTTGTTTGCATATGCACTCATGCATATATATAGTCCACTCACACACTGAGTTTCATGTTTATTATAATCCACCGCCCTGTAAGTCTATCGTGAAGAGCAACTCACATTCATAAAGTGTATGTACCTTTGATGTATAATTTTATTTATTTATTGTGGGGGTACAAGGAACTCCTTTAGTAGAAGAATTAAATAGTTCAGTGAACTTATCTTATTTTCTTGATCTTTGGTGTTTACATATACACATTTTTATTAAATTTTGATATGTCTTTTCATTTTTTATGAATGCAAATACAATGCTATACAAAAAAAAATTGTTTCATAACCTTGTGTTATGGTTATAGGGGACCTCTTGGGATCTATGGTATGCAAACTACATATAATCCAAAATAAAATCAAAACCAACCAATACATATCACCAAGCTATACTTGTTCCAAGTTATACATCTCACCAAATTGCACATAATGAAAGCTTAGGCTTGTGTTTGTAACCCTTTAAGGATCTCTCGAACGCTTTACCTTCTAAGTCTTTATTGAGTTTAGGGTTACTCTACAAGTGTTAAGACACTACATAGTTAAGGACTCACCACATAGGACCAACAAGGGAGGGGTCAACACAAGGCTAACCACAAGTCGACAGGTACTTTAATTTCATTTATCATTCATGGCTTTCATATGTCAAAGTGGATATTAGGTAAGATGTCTATACCAAAAATAAATTAATGGCCCTGCTCTAAACTTTAGTGGATGGTCAAAGTTACTTAAAGATAAAACAAACTAGTTTATTTTCCTATAGCATTGACATTATAACAATAGCTGCTAGCAACTATCGGTGACATTGCCACCTTGTGGCTCTTGTTCAATATATGATTTAATAATTTGTATTGGAAGTACAATTTGGTTCTTTGTAGTGGAAGTATGCTTTGATGGTTTCCAATCAAAACTCAACTATTAACCAATGTACCTTTTAATTGCTCAAAATGGGAAAATGGAAGAACGTTGTGCTAGTGCATATTGATTTGCTAAAATATGCATGCATCTCTTATTTTTTATTTTTATAAAAATTGAACTTGTTGGTATACAATTGCTTTTTGAAATGGGAAAATGAATGTTGTACTAGTACATATTGATTTGTTAGGACATGTATGCATCCATTGTCTTGTATAAACTTGATCTTGTTAGTACAAGATCACCAATAATGCTAATACAGATCCATTCTTCTCCATACATTGCTAGGAAAAGATTGTTTAACACTATTAATGACATAATTACATCGATAACAAATATTGTATTTAATATAAAGTGTTACAAGGTAAATGATGCAGATTAGGATCATTTTCTTGGGGCGATGGCATAGGATCATCTTGCAATGCCTCTTGACATGTGTTTCTTTATGGTTGTACCCACCAAAGATTACATAGATGATTGGGTACCCTAGAAAAACACAATGTTAAAATTCAAATTCCCATCCTTCAATACCACAATAATATACCTACATATTTTGTGCCTACATTTCGACACTTGCCCACCTAGAAGGTTTCATAATGCAACTTGATGGTCTTTATTACATAAAAATTTGACCATGTTTCACGTTGGCCTCTCATCACTACATAAAGCTTAGTCCATTCTTCAAAATTGTTATCCGTTGTTATAGATAAAACATGGCCAATGACGATGAATTTTCCCCAAGCACGTAGATTGTAGGAATTTTTTGTTGAAAAGTGGAAGGAGAAGAGCATGAATTTGTTATTAAGGAGAATTGAAATAGAGACCATAGTCCGCAACAAATCTTTAATGTTGTACCAAAATCTAATTGCTTGAGAATATTTTTTTAGTGGAAATTTATGAGAATTTGTCAAGATGTTTTTGTTTTTTGGTTTCTTCATGTTTTCTTAGTGATTTGGGAGGATCTCAAATGTCAAATAAACTCCAAAAATCTCATTAAAAATAGCATGGTTGTGAATAGCTTGTCAAGCCAATTCCAATGGTGTGAACGACACCTAAAAGGGAGTCCGGATGAGGAAGTTAGAGCGTTCTCAACTTTCGGCAAAACGTAGATTTAATTGATAAAATTGATAATAATAAAAAAAGTGCAACATGGCTTTATGGCGTTGACGTGGCAGCCCTCAGTGATAACACGTGGCAGGTGGATTGATGACATGGCATCTCCAGATGTGACACATGGCTAAGAAGTGATGAGGTGGCATTCAATTTGGTGTAACGTAGCCCTATAAAAAAAAGCACCACTTGGCATCCTCCAACAGCGTGTTGTGAAGAAGTTACCCACTAAAAATGACCTCCATGGGAATCGATCAATTGACCTCCGTAACCTTAATCCTTCACGCTAAGCATTTGATGTATGATAAGCACCATGAAACGGAATGAAGGAAATATTATTTGACTTTAAAATGTTGGAAATGGAGAAACGGTGGGGGCGGGGAGGCCGAGGGGCTCCTGCACCACACGAGGTCCAAGTGGCTACCCTCGTGGGTTGTGGTCCCAACCACAACGCCTTCCCCGGGCCCCCACTTGCATTACCATGGTTACAAATTCCAGCACATGTCGCATTAAGGACTTTGGAGATGGGTTGTATGGTTATATCAAGCCCTTTCCATAGGAGTTCGCCCAACCAAATAAAATACGTGTTAAATAAAAAATTTGGCCAAATTCAATTACGGAGAAGTGGTGAAATTTTGGCTAGAAGACCCAACACTTGACTCCCGTTTCACTTACAACATATCCAGTTTTTTCAGTTCAGAGAACCCTTTTCGTTGCTAGCCGACATGCTTTGCAGGTTATATGGTTTATCAAATTGTTCCTTATTCAAACCACAATTGGTCTGTATGGCAGACCATATCCTACTTACATGTCATTCCTTCAACTGGGTGTAAATTCTGTTGCTCAATTTGCAAGAGGAAATTGAAAAATATGAGAAAACCCTCGACAACTGTAAACCATCTTTCCACATGTCAGGGTTCGTAATGGATGCATTTTTTGCATCTACTTCTTTCCTGGCCCTAAATTGGAATTGGACCGACAAATCTCCACCGTTTCATATATATTGCACTGATATGTGGGACAACAATTTCATCCCTCTCATTTATGAACTCTGTGACCCATTTCTTGGGTCAATGTACTTCAATATTTTCAAAGCTGATGCTCCTGCATTCTCTAAGAGTGATAGGGAACTGATTTCAATGTTTTGCAATTGGTATGTAGGAGAATATTTCTCTTACATAAGGATTTGGGGCAGTAATATAGTCCACTTGCTTCCCAAAATAGTTTGAGACCGAATGGTGCTTCAAGAATTCACCTATCATACTGTCATTGATGGGGTTTTACCCAAGTTGACCAGACATAAGAAGAAGGGCTAGCCGAAATTTCCTATGAATCTAGGAAACCTTATGCTACAGAGTCCTGCTCATGCATCTTTGGTGGGAAAGGAGATTTTTGTTATGAACTTGGGGGAGGCATACAAAAGAATGCATGACCCATTGGCATATTTAGATAATCTCTTTGCTCATGAGCACGTGAAATTTTAATATGTTCATGAAAATGATCCCGATGATTCCATGTTCCGGGGAGCTACCAATTTTTAGGAGGAAATCGGTAAAATTAGTGATCTAGAGACCAAGTCCCATCTGTACAAATATCAAAAGGATCGTAAGACAAGAACTCTTTGAGAAAGAGGAGATAAACTAAAAATAAAATAAGATCTTGGAAAGGATAAGACAACAAGGAGCGAGAGAACATGTAGCAAGTTCTACTGATGCTCTTGTTGCTCAACCCAAGGAGAAAGGAAAAGGTGTCCTTTAAGGCTCATCCAACCCCTTTATTACCACAATGGAAGTTACAATGCGGAAATGGGTAGAACTCAAAAGAAATTTTGAAACTTAGACAGAGATAATTGAAGTTCAGACTAAAAGACAGAAGATTGAAGCAGGTTATCAACATGCTCAACTAGTAGAAGCACCCACAAAATAAAATCTCATGCCTTTGATCTCAATTGGAAACAAAGAGCAAACACTTGTCCAAGACGCTTCTACACAGAAGGTAATATCTTTATCTTCCTCTCAGATTGATATTGATAATACAGATGTGGAACAAGACCATGAGGCTGTTATAACTAGCCTTCTGTCATCCATGCCCAATATGCAAAGCTTTCCCAATGTGTTAGGTTCATCATATTGCTAGCATTATTTTCCCGAGGTAAATTTGTCATAAATAATGGGATCTACTACTAGCATGCCCACCTTTTTAGTTAATTCACCTATTGATACTTCTGCTACATCCCCAATTCCCCAGCTGTTTTAGGAGGACATTCCTTGTGTCTCTATGAATATTTATCAAAAGGAAGATTTGCCTATGTTTGATTCTTTTACATCACTCACCTTTACCTCTACCTCTAGTCCTATGGATATTTCCTCCCTCAGCATAGACATTCCTTTAAACCAAAGCCAAACTGATTCCCTGGTTATCATTCACCAACATACCATTTCATCATCAAAAGTGATGGCATATTTTGGAGAAGATGTAGTGGTATCCATGGGAAAATATTATTGGAGTAAAAAGGATAAAGCTGTGGTTAAAAGGGGAGCCAAGAAAGCCAAAGAAGGCCCAGGAAAACATGTGTCTGCCCTTGGTCAGGTCATTTGGAAGGCAGACACAAGTGATATTCAACAAGGGGTAATGGACACAACAGCTACCATGGGAGTTTTTGTTGGAGCTAATTTTAACTTAGTTTCACAATTAAGTTTGGTTCTTGGTGAAAAGGAGAAGGAATTGCAGAAGGACAAATAGGACTTAGCAGAAGCAAAAAAGAGGCATGAACATCGTCCAGTTGAAACAAGAACATGAAGACAGAGTGAACAATGGAAAAAAAAAGCTGAACAACTCAACAACCAACTTGAGAATGTAGATGTTTTGAATCAACAACAAGCAGAACAAATTGCTCATGTCAATCAACAGCTGAAAGATGCTCATCTAGCCTCAAAAGCCTCGTCTTTTTTGGATTTGACACCTGAGGATTTCAAACAAGTACTCTGTAAAGTACACCAAGAGTTCCGACAAGTTGTGATAGATTTGTATACTTGTTTTGATGAGATGCAAGTGTTATATGACAAGTTTAGAAAGCATTTTGAAACTGTTCAGGATCACCATCATCGGATGAGAAAAGCATCCATTTCTTTAGAGTAAGTAACAGGTTGGAAAAAGCATATTAAGGAAAGACTTGATGGCTTTCCAATCTTAGACAAGTTACAGGTCAAAACAACTGAAGTTGCCATTGAGAAATGGGAGGGCATCTGCGATTCAGTTGAAGATTTAATCAATGCAGGACAAATGGCTTGTGAACAAAGGTGTCCAGATTCAAAGAATTTACTAACCTATTTGATTTTTTCTATTTTGGATCTTATCAATGAGGAACCTTCGCCTAAAATTCACTTGGAACAAGTGGAAAAACAGTTTGATGATTCTAAAGAGTTGATCCAACAAATCAGTCAGCTGACGGTACAATAAATTGAGAAATGGATCGAAGATCCCCATCCTCCAATAGCTTGGATAAAGCTGTTCATCAAAGAATTGAAGAAAATGAGAGAGGAGGAAATTTCCTCCCAAATTTGCAAGACCAAAATTCAGTTTAGGAATGCTCATTTTTAGGATTTCCATGACATTCTAGAGGTATTTTCCAAGTGGTGTTCCGCCCTTGGGCACACTTAGAAACTATTTGATTGTGTAGTTCCACGCTTTGGAAATATTTTCTTTTCTCATAAGTTTGTAATCTTATTTAAAGAGAGATAGAAATTGTGTTATTTGGACTGCCTTGTACTTGTAGTTTGTGTGTCTTTAACACTTTGGATATTGTTCTTTGCAATTTTATTTGTTAAGTTGCTCTAAAGTAAGTTGAAAGAAGTAATTTTGATTTGCATGTTTGCACACTAATTGGTTGATTTGTTTCATCTGTTATATCCTGCAATAGTTATATCTTGAAATCATTACTCATTGTGTTTAAGTCTCCTTATACAGTTAGTTAGTAGTTAGTTATGTTTCAATATTTTTCTGTTTATTTAAATCGAAAAGCATAAGTCAGCAAGAAAGACATTAAAAATCTGGAATCCTAGATTTCAGATTCTGGAAATCAAATCTGAGAATTGCAAAACTAATACCTACCATTTTATTGACATAGCATGAGTATTACACCATTATGAAGCTACATAACCAATACAAGGCACAACGCTTTTGCAATAGAGCAGGAGTAAGAGTAAATTAAAACACAGCAAGGGTGTTTCACCATTTCATAAGCAACATTTTCATTTAGCAAAAAAAATAATACCTATCATTTTATTGATAGAGCATGACATAACGAATACATGTCACAATCTTTTTTCAACAGAGAAAGAGTTACATTCAATTAAAATAGAGCACTACCCTATTTTCCGATTTTATATTCGCCGATTTCCCATTTCTGACATTTCAGATTCCGAAAAATGTATCTTCGCCTTTTCAGTTAACCTCACATGTGTCAGAATGTCTTGGTTTCTGATATCCGAAATATCGCAAATCGGAATCGAGAATCCAACAAATGATTTCAATAAAAACCCGAGTATCCGGTTTTTGATATCCGAATTATCAGGAATCGAAAATCGCGGATAGGTCAAATAACTCTAACAAAAACTGGAATTTCTTGTTCTTGATACCCGATTTGGGAAATTACATATCATGTTTCAGAAATTGTATATCAAATAACCTATAATGTGTTTTTAATTTGTTTATATATATTGGAAATTTTATGATTTTATTTTATTTAGAGAAATGAGTTAAAAAGTCATTTAAAATTTAACCATTTTAAAGAATTTTAATTAGTAAATTTCTAAAAAACATTTTTTTGTAATTGTATTGGATTTATATTTTTCTTGAGCATGGTATATGAAGTTTATAGATTGAATAATAACAATGATTTCGATTCCCCGATTTTCGAAATTGTATGTTCACCTTTTTAGTTAACCTTACGCGTGTCGAAATGTCTCAGTTTTCGATATCGAAAATATTGTGATTCTGAATCGGGAAGCCAACAAATTATTTCAACAAACACTTGAGTATCCAATTTTCGATATTCGAATTATCGAGAATTGGAAATCGCAGATACCGCAAATAACCCTAGCAAAAACTGAAATTTTCAGTTCCGGATACTTGATTTCGGAAATCGGAAATAAATATTATAAAATAAAAATATTTATAATATATATAATGTGTTTTTAATTTTTTTATATATATTGGAAATTAGATGATTTTATTTTATTTAGAGAATTGAGTTAAAAAGTCATTTAAAATTTAATCATTTTAAAGAACAATAATTTTTAATTTATACAGTAAATTTCTAAGAAACAATTTTTTGTAATTGTATTGGATTTATATTTTTCTTGAGCATGGTATATGAATTTTATAGATTGAATAATAGCAATTATTTCTATAAATAAATATGAAGTTTAACCTCAGATGCAGATGATGAGAGTCAAATTGGAAAGGATGGAATGGATAGGGCTATTGTGGTAGAACAACGTTGTACTTGTCATCCCATCACATTGGCACGTATCCTGCACTCATTACGCTTAATGAACCGAGCCTCCCTATCCAGGCTGGCCAAGTTGGTCATCAGTTGAGTTTAAATGCTGGGATTACAGTTGATTCGGTAGTCACGTCCATCATGAAGAGTGGCGCCTCGACTGCTACAACAGGTTCCATTGGCGAGTTTAGGTACAACACGGTCATGATTAAATTTTTCGGTTATTATATTCCATGATCTGGCAGGGACCCAAGAATGCGACATGGAGTTGATAAGTTAAATAGACGTTGTGAAATAGGAGTTTATTTTGTCTATTCGTATTATTTCTGCGTAACTTCTTTCTTCGCCAAGTTTATAACAATTTTTGTATGCGCACGATGGCTGGTATGGATAATCCTCTTTGTCCCTTTCCATTTCGTTCAAGACGACATTAATTAGTCCCTATCGACGAAGTTCTGTCAGTACGTATCGGCTTCAATGGAGGACAACGTTAGTACTCAACTAGGCACGATTTGACCCGGTGGTCATTTCGTTTTGTGGTTATAGTGCAATTTGTCTGGGTCAGTGACTATAAGTGGTACATCAATATTTAATGGCTGTCATGCCTTGTGTTGGTTTTAGCGTGGTTATGAACATTTCTCCCTCATTTCGTTTAGCTATTTCTTGTCTAACTACTCAGGTCTTGGGGCACTTTTGTTTTTCCCATATTTTGTTGCAAAAACCGTTCTGTCTGTCTTTGCTGGGTTTTGTTCTACATCTGAACCATCATACTATGTCCAAGCAGCATGGCACGTCTCATCGTGCTGCGAGTGGTCATGGTCGTTCACAACGAGGGGCACTGGTGACAAAGGTAGATGGTTATAACAATGAAATTTCTCCACAAGTTCAATCCATAATAGATGACTGGGAAACCAGGCTTGTAAACGAGAACCTTGCTCGTGATATTGATGGTGGTAGCCCCAACCACTATTGGATCGTCAAAAAAATGATGGACACCCTCATGGAGGAAATGCTATCTAGATGGAACCATACTAAGTTGGCAATTTGACAGGCTACGTCCAAAATGGTGGAATTAGATATGGTCATAACGCACATAAATGTGATGGCCATCTGGAAAAAGTTAGCCCAGGGATTTGACTCCTTGGTTGATGGAGGTAGTGACAATGTCTCTATGGATCCATTTGATTCAATGAATGTTGACCATACCATGTTTGCTGCATCTACAGTGCCTGTTCTGATTCCAACTACGATTAGCCAGCTTTCCAAAGGAGCTCATGAATCTGATGCTTCTGTGGGGAAAGTGGATGATTCTGTTGAGAAAGGGGATGCTTTTGTGGGGAAAGCGACTGTCTTGGTGCTGAATCCTAGTCTACCATCTTCAGAGGAGGAATTATTTGGGCCTTGTCCTATCGTTGAGGAAACACAGGACACATAGGACCCGATTGTCACTATCAGTGGTGCTAACCCATGAGCTTGTTCCTATTTTGTTTTTGTCTATTTCGCTTCATTTTCTTTACATCTAAGTTTATCTTGGGTTTTATTTTTCAAGGTCTCTTGATAAACATTCCTTCATAGTAATTTTGTACGTAGCCCCCCCATATATCACATGGGTTATTGTGTCTCTTTTGAATATATCTGTAATTTTGTTTAAACTTTACTTAGGCGGGAGGGTCCATTTTCTGTATGTTTTTTATGCTCTTTACACTACAATTGTAGAGTTTTCTGCTTTTGACGGATTGGGGTGGTTGTTAGACCACTGTTTTCACTTGACCATAATTCTTGATATTCTATAATTTTTTGTATAGTTGATTAATATCAATGTAGACTTACAAAAAAATAATATGAAGTTTAAAGATCTAATATATCTAAATATATTATTTGTCTTAATAAACCTAAAGTTTAAAGATGTAATATACATGAATAGCTTGACTTGGGTATATGAAATTTATTTAAAGATCCGATAACAATTATTTATGTTAATAAATATGAAGTTTAAAGATGATTCGACATCAAGATGACTAAATGGATTTATTGTTCATTTATTTTAAAATATTGTTTAATAAGATTTTTTTGAAAGGCGAAATCAGGAAATAAGATATAGGCTCCAATTGGAGAGCTAGATTTATCAGAAACATTTGTGGCAAAGAGAAAAGAATATGAAAATTGGAAAATCGGGTGTTCCTTAATGCAAAACATAGGATTTGCAGAATGCGAAATGTCGGAAATGGGAAATCGGGGAATCGGAAATGGGAACAGAGGATGTGTACAATTTCAATACGTTTGTAGTTTTGGAAAGATTGTAATGTTTTGCAATTGAATAAAATAACACTATTACTCATGTCATGTTTATTTGAGTTATTTCTCTATATTTGTGGTATATTGATGATACTTTGGTCATGCATTAAGTGTGCTGATTTATATAGTGATTTTCCATTACAAGATTGACATTGAAATGTACATTGAAAAAATGTATTTATTTAATTTACATACTATTTTACTACAACTCATGAATGGTTATTGATTCTTAATACCAATTTGTCAATTAGTATTACTTCATAGGATACTTTTGTAAGTTTATTTAATTGGAAAATGAGTTTTCCCATTTTGATCGAGTTTTGTTTGTATAGGAGATTGTATCTTATTGATTCTAAGCACCTTTATTATATCCAAAACTATATATAGTATAAAGAGTTGTGTCCCACACTGAATTAAATAAATGTAAACACAGTTCTTTTAAAAAGTCTTAAACTTATAATTTATGGAAATTGTGAAAGTGTTTAAACTGTTTAGGCTAAACATTTTTAAATGAAAAATTACAATTGCACTTAAAAAAAGTATGTTAATTAACGTCAATTGGCATGTTGGTATTTTTCCTAATTAAGAAGTATGTAATGTATTAGAGAAAGATGTTAAGAGACCAACGAAAAGTTGAAATTAAAGCGCGCACTAGAAACTTCGGAAATAGAAAGTCTCGGAAAGTTTAGATTTGGCATTTCAGGCTTTTGCATTTCATATAGCGAAAATCGGAAATGGAAATAAAAAATATTTGAACTAAAGCATATCGAAATTGTGCATTTTGCATTCTGTTCTTTGGAAAGTGGAAAAAAACAAATTTGCAAAGAAAAATATTAAAGCTCGGATTTTCGTGTGAGGAAACCGGAAGTCAAAAAGCATGAAATGTTAAATCCGAACATGTAAATTCCAATTTGCAATTTATGTTTGCGATTTATTCAAAGTGAAAAGTGGAAGTTGGCAAGATAGAAATTAAGAATCCAGAATCCGACATTCGGAATCCGAAAATACCTTTTTGAAGAAGAATTACAAGAATAGAGTTTTTGCTATGTTTTCTAATAAGGAACACCGTATGTTTCGATTTCCGTTTCCGTGAATTTCTATTTCCGAATAACATTTCCATTATATTATAATATCACATTAGATCATTTCATTTAAAAAAGTCACTGCCGAATTTCCATTATATATAAATATATGAAGAACAACATTTATATATCTGACGACGCTGTTGGAAATAAAGGTTTAAGATAAATGAAAATGGAATTTTGCTCATTTATGTTAGACAAAAGTGCTTAATACACAATGACAATGTTGGAAAAGCTAAAAAAGAACAAAATACCTCAATAATAAATATTTTCATAATAGAAGCAAGGTAGTAAACAAGAGATGAGTTATGTAGTAAACAAGAGTGATGTGTTGGAAATTCTTCTATGCTACAATCCTCACCCATTTCCATACATTTTGGTAGCTAAATTTCCAATCCTCGTAAAGGTGGAATCATTTCCATACCTTTTGGTAGCAAAATTTGCAATCGTCGTAAAGGTGGAACCATTTCCATACATTTTGGTAGCTAAATTTGCAATCGTCTTAAAGGTGAAAAGCTTCCAGGTTTGAAGAATGATTTAGCAAAATGTTGGAGATTATATTCTCTAGTCCTGCATTTACGAGTGAATTCAGTCTAAAACACTTGAACCTAATCTCCTCCTCTTCATCATCATCCGAAAGCAGGCGTGGGGGAAAGATGGTGAGTTGGGGAATTTCAGTGTAGAGAAATCTCCATCTGTGATAAAGAACACAACATTTGATAGCATGCTTAGTAGGGAGCTTAGAAAGGAGCATACTACCATATCTCAAATCCTTGAGAATAAACCTGCTGCACTTTCGTTACTCATGATGATGGAAGACAATTGAGAAGAAGGGTAAACAAATAATGATACCTTATGTAAGTCCCAGTGAGTAGAGAAATGGAAGGAAATGGAAACGACAACAGAGGCACTCAAAATGTTGGATAAGCTGCATTAATGTAGCAACATTAAATTATTTGTTTAGGTGCAAATAGATTTTGCATCTTACTTGGTTGCAGTCCACTTACTTGTTTCCCTGGATCGGGATTGGAAACATTCTCATTCACCAATTCCATGTCACTCCAGAAACTATAGCCCCTGCATCGGCAGTAGGAATCCAAACTTATCTTCCCATCTCCTCCCATTACAATGTTTGATATCACCATGTTGGGAATTTTTTCTTCGACAACCATGAGAGGGGAAATAATGACGCTCACGAGTCCAGTTTTTGTGCACATAAAAAACCATAAATGAGGTCCAAATGATATTTGCCTAAGTAGGAGGCTGTATTTATTGAATTAATCTTATGAAATGTTATTATGAGTTCAGGATTTTCATGATGTAGTATATATCTATAACTAGGGATTACTGTGATATGTATATAATTCCCTTATCTCTTGGATGACGAGAAAGGTCACTTAAACATACTGAAATATCTTGGATTTCAAAGATTTACTGTTTGGAGTGTGTGATAATGACAATCACTCAATGATTAAGCAACAAAAGATTAGTATAGGGTTTATACGCAGTATGATACGGAATCAGGGGTACTCAAAATAAGGAAATATGCATACCATCATAAGAAGGTATCGATGAGGTGACAAATGTCAACTTCACACATTATGAGATAACTTGAGGCTGATAACAATTGAGCATAACAATCATTTCTGTGATTAATATGATGACGTTATAACAGAAAGGGTCGACGTTATGATGTCAGTTTTTGTGCACATAAAAATCCATAAATGAGGTCCAAATGATATTTTCCTCAGTAGGAGGTTGTATTTATTGACTAAATCTTACGAAATGTTATAATGAGTTCGATATTTTCATGATGTAGTATATATATATAACTTGGGATTACTGTGATGTGTATATAATTCCCTCATCTCTTGGATTACGCGAAAGGCCACTTAAACATACTGAAATGTCTTGGATTTGAAAGATTTGATGTTTGGAGCGCGTGATAATGACGATCACTCAATGATTAAGAAACAAAATATTACTATAGGGTTTATACATAGCATGCTACGCAAGAAGGGGTACTCAAAACAAGGAAATATCCATACCATCATAAGAAGGGATCGATGAGGTGACAAATGTCAACTTCACACACTATGAGATAACTTTAGGCTAATAAAAAGTGAGCGTGACAATCACTCTTGCAATTAATATGATGATGTTATAGAAGAAAGGGGCAGCATTATGATGACTTTAAAATATTTCAGTGTGTTTAAGTGACCTTTTGCATTGTCCAAGAGATGATGGAATTATATACATATCACATTAATCCCAAGATATAGATATATACTACATCATGAAAATCCCAAACTCATAATAACATTTCGTAAGATTCAGTCAATAAATAAATCCTCCTACTAAGGAAAATATCATTTGGACCTATTTATCGTTTTTTATGTGCACAAAAATTGGACTCGTGAGCGTCATTATTTCCCCTCTCATGGCTGCCGAAGAAAAAATTGCCAACATGGTGATATGAAAGGCCGCAATGGGAGGAGATGGAAAGATAAGTTGGGAGTCCTACTACCGATGCAGGGGCTATATTTTCTGGAGTGACATGGGATGGGTGAATGAGAATGTTGCCAATTCCGATCCAGAGTAACAAGTAAATGGATTGCAGCCAATTGCAGATACGAGAAAAGATGAAAAAGCTATTTGCGCCCAAGCAAATAATTTAATGTTGCTACATTGTTGGAGCTTATCCAACATTTTGACTTGTAATTGGTGCTTTAGAGTTTGGAAATATGAAGGAACGAGCAATTTCACTTTTTGTCATTTCATCTCTCGTTTGCTACGTTGCTTGTATTATGAATATATTGATTATTGAGGAATTTTGTTATTTTTTAGCTTGTCCAACATTGTTATTGTGTATAAAGAACTTTTGTCTAACGTCAGTTTCCAAAATTATAATTTTTAAATATTGAAGATAAATTATGACTTTACAGTTCTAGGAAGGGCTAGAATCCTTTGGAAGGGCGAGAAGGGCTCAAATTTGAACGCTGTATAGGAGGGAGGAGTTCATTTGCTTGTGATCGACGCATTCAATTAATTGTATATCCATCGACACTTTATTTCCTATGAAGTTTTTTTTAACTAAAACGGTTATAGGCCTTTTGAATCGATCAATTGGCAAATCATGCCAGAAGCTTTACAATCGGAGATTCAGATCTAAACATATGCCTAGAAGCCAGAAAAAGGCTGGACTATACTTACTGACCCTAATGCAGAAAGTCTGGAGTAATTCTGAATAGACTATGAACTTCAAACAAGTCTTAAAAAACAGTGCAACTATTGTTGCAGGGAGAAGAGTCACCAGCGCTGTTTTTCATCCAGCCAGTGCCCAATTCCCCTTGAGAAAGCTCGCCAATTGCCTCCCTTAGCTCTTTAAATTTCTGGACCATACACTCCCAGTGTGAAGTTCCAGACTTCAGTGTTCTTATTTGCTTTAGAAACCAGTTATGAACTGCTTACTTCTTCATCGAATGGCAGAGAGGAAAGAACATATAATTTGGAGTGGTATTTCTGGAAAAGGCTCGATTCTTTAAAAAGAAGAGACTTGGTGTTACAAACTATGATTCACTCGAATCTCCTAGCTGCCTCTAATCGAGCTGACCCTCAAGAACTTCATCACGAGGGGATCAAAGACTGAGATCTGAAAACGCTTGTTTCTTTCCTTGATTGAGTGCTGACTTCTTTTAAATATTCATTGACAGAGATCAGAATAGACAATTTTCTTCAATGACAAGATCTGAAGAGACTTAATACTTCAAAACCTGAGAACTATAGCCACATGCTTCTTTGAAAATGCAGATAGCTAGGAATTTCTTATGAAAGCAGGTCAGGAGCAGAGAGGACGAGGGTCAAGAGATGAGCAATGTCTCACCTCTACTCGAGATGTCCCTCAAAGCATCAGTTTTCACTTGGAATCTGCAATGGCTGAGAATTGAACATGCTTGAAACTTGCATTTACTAAGTGCTGAAAATTTTGAATTCTTCATTGACAGAGAGCTGATTAATCTTATTTCTTCCATGACTGAGAACTGAATGCACTTGTTTCTTTGTATACAGTTAATTCTATTAAGGGCAAAGCCAAGAACAGAGCTTCACTTTCCTTAGGGAATGGGCATGTGATCCTCATTTCCATTTACAATGATGACTCCTTTGCTTAACGAGGCACCAGTATTTGCTTCATTGTCTGCAACTTGATTGAGGTTTCAGAGAACGTGGTAACACTTAACATCTTCGAAGGATTTTAGCTGAAGAGTGATTTTCCGGAGATAGTGGGCCTGTAAGATGATTCTGGAGTCTCCAATGATAGCCAACTTGTTTAAGGACAGAATTCTGGCTTGCCTCAGTCCTTGCCATATGGCAAGAATTTCAACGATGTTATTGGTATTTTGTCCCAGTCCCTAGGCGAAATTGAGGATAATATTCCCTGACATGTCAAGAATGACTCCTCCACTTCCCGCAGGCCCGAGATTCCCTTTCGAGGCCCCATCCACATGCAGAATATGCATGTTCAGAGAGGATCTCCATTTTATAAATTCTTGCTCCTCAAGCCTGATTTGCCACGGAGAGAAATGCTGAACTTTGTTCTTGGTTCTGGTTAGCAATATTGGGTCTAGCCCTTGAAACCACCTATACTCCTCTTTGACTGGGCTAGTTTCATTGGTAAGATTGGAGTTTGAGGCAACCAGCTCTCCTATCAACGCCTTTACCTTGGTTGCAACATGGGCTGGAGAAACTGCCTTGTCCCTGAAAATTCTGTTATTTCTTTCCAACCACAGTTTCCAGTAGTAAACTTTAGGAATCCACATCCAGCAGTGCTTTAACAAATTCAGACCAGAGAAGGAGAAGGGAGCATACTCAATCCAGAAAGCGAACAAGGATGAGATGGAAGGAGGGGGGGACAGGTTCAGCTGTGCAAGCAGAAAAATCTAGAGTTCTAGAGCGTAGGAGCACTGAAGAAAGAGATGGGTCAAACTTTCCTCATGACAGGCACAGAGAGGGCATCTTGAGGGCCCCTCCCATCCTCTTTTCAAAAGGTTGTCCCAAGTTAGAATGCTGTCATGCAGTAGGGACCAACAGAAGTGGTCTATTTTGGGAAGAGAGGGAAGGAGCCAGAGATTATTCCACCTAGAGGGGTCCTGAGCTACCCAAGGAATGGTTTTTAAGGCAGCATAACCAGCAGTAGCATTGTACAGGCCTGAGGAGGAGCCCCAGCCTCTTTTGTCCTTCAGCTTAGCAGAAGAGGGGGAGAGACCTTGAAGAGCCTCTAAGAGGGAGCTTGCTTCAGTCTCAAGAGCCCGAGGGACAGCCCCCAAGTCCCAATTGTTCCAAGATTCATCCAGGCTCCAACTGGATAAGTCCCAAAGAGTGATTTTGCTGTTCAAGTGAAGCCAATTTTTGATGTTCTCCAGCCCTTCCAAATCTTTTAAGGGGGGCTGCCCAAGAATGAAATCATCCAAGAACTTGATTTTAGAGCCATTCCCTGGAATCCAAGTGAGTTTTGAGGTAATCAAATCAAGAGATTTGAGACAGAGTGCAAGGATAGGGGAGCCTTTCCTTGTCCTGGGAGGGCTGTCCAGGCACCTCTCTTTGTGCCCTCTAAAGTATTTTGTCCTTAGCGCTTTTGAGCTCCAAGTTGTTTTGCCTCTTATCATTTTCCACAAGATCTTGCCTCCCATAGCCAAATTATGAGTGGCCACGTCTCTGATTTGCAGCCCTCCTTCACATTTGGGGGCTTTGACCTTATCCCAGCTGACAAGGTGCATTTTCCTTCCCGTATTCCTTCCCCCTTCCCAAAGGAATTTTCTCAATAGGTGGTCTATATCTTTCACAATTCCTTTTGGGGCTAACAGGATCAAATCCTGGTAAAGAGGAAGGGAAGTCAGGACAGAATTGATGAGAATAGTTTTACCTGCTTTATTTAACCAAGAAGCCCCCCAAGCCATAATTTTGGCCTTGAGTTTGTCCACCAAAGGCAGCCAAAGGCTCCTTTTGGGTGTAGCTTTGACCAGCGGAATTCCAAGATATTTTAGGGAATCCCACATGGAGGTTCCTTCCATTTCCAGCATTCTTGAGATACCTGTCATTTCAATGGGGGACAATTCCAGCCATAAATTTTGCTTTTCCTCGAACTGATTTCACTGCCTGAAATGTCAGTGTAAGCGTCCAATTCTTTCTTGAAGGATCTTGCTGTGTCTAGGTTAGCCTGACCCAGAAGAAGGATATCATCAGCAAATTGGGCATGGTTAATTTTCTTCACTCTAGGGGTGATTGTGAGCCCTTTTAGAGAGCGATGCTGAAGGCAATTGTTCAGCTGGAAACTAAGAACCAAAGCTTGAATGACATAGAGCAAGGGGGACAAGGGGCAGCCCTGCCTGAGTCCCCTAGAGGCATGGAAGAAATTTGTTGGTCTCCCATTTACCAAGGGGGCAATCCATGGTCCCGAGATACAGGCTCTGATCCAGTTTATTAAATGGGGATGGAATCCTAGCTTGAACATAACAGCAAAGAGAAAATTTAGCCGAAATTTATCAAAGGCATTAGCGAGGTCCAGTTTAACTATCATACCTTTCTCCTTCCGCTGGCAGCTTGAGTGAATGGCCTCTTGGACCAGGATGATGTTGTCCTGAATTTGTTTGTCCTTGATAAAACCCCCTTGGTTTTCCGGAATGATCCTGGGAAGAACCTTTTTAATTCTGTTTGCAATGACTTTAGTAATGATTTTGTACCCTGTATTGCAGAGAGAGATAGGCCAGAATCTTGAGAAGCTTTGTGCCCCTTTCTCTTTGGGAATTAACGCCAGGAAGGATGAGTTTGTGCTCCCTCCTATTTTTCTGCAGTTTTACGATTTCCTCACCATCTTGACCAGATCCTTCTGAATGATGTCCCAGCATGAATTATAGAATCTTACCGTAAACCCGTCGGGCCCCGGTGCTTTGTCCGGGTTCATACCTTGAAGAGCGTTTCTTATTTCCTCAGTTGTGATGGGTCGAGTCATGTTTCTATTCTCTTCCTCATTAATCAGCGTGGGGAGAACATTAAGAGGATATCGATCCAGCCAAGGAGGAGTGTCCAGATCTTCAGTGAACAGATCGCTGTAGAATGTGAAGGCGACGTGCTTTATCTCTTCAATTTTATTGAAAATTTGACCTTGGAAATGAATTTCTCTGATGCTGTTGTAATTCATCCTGGATTCAGCATGCTTGTGGAAGTAAGAAGTGTTTTTATCACCCTCTTTGAGCCATAAACAACGAGACTTTACTTGCCAATACTTTTCCTCTCTTCTCAGCGCCTTATGGATATCTTTTTGCAAATCGAGCTCCACAGCGAGCAGCTCTGGAGTGGTCGTGGCACTCTCCATTAGAAGCTGATGGTTGCATAGATCCCTTTGAGCTTATTTCCTTTCAACAGTGGGAGAGGGCAGGCTCTTAGCCCAGCTTTTGAGGGCTGCTTTGAGCCTTCTCAGCTTTTCTTCCCAAATGAAGAATGGTGACCCAGTAATTGGAATTTTCGAGGTTTCTGAGACCAGATTGTAGAATCCATCCATGGAGACCCAGAGGGGACTAAATATAAATGGGATAGGGCCCAGATTTTCACCTGGAGACAAGTAGAGGGATATTGGCTTGTGGTCAGAGGTACAGGCCTGGAGAATTTCAGAAGTTACCAAGAGCCCCAGAGTGAGGAAGGAAGAATGGACAAGGAAGTGATCCAGCCGGGCAGCAATGTGCCCTGGGCCCACTCTTTTGTTCGTCCAGGTAAACTTACCTTTGCTGGGTTTTATATCCTCTAGCTCCCATTCCAAAATAATGTCTTCGACCCACTCCCGAGCCGGGTCTCTTACCGGAGAGCCTCCTTTTTTCTCCGAAAGGGCAAGAGTTACGTTCAGATCACCAGCAAGAATGATGTTGTCATGCCAGTTGGTGGACAGGAAGGAGTTCAGCGAGTCCCAACAGTCTTTTTTTTTCTGAAAGAAGAGCAGGGGCATAGATGTTGAAGAGGCTGATCTGGTGCCCTATGTCTCGGTGCTGCAGCTTCGTAAAGAGCCAGTGGGTAGTGCTGTAATCCTCAAGCAGATCAAGATTCGTGGAGTTCCAGAAGGTGGCTAGACCTCCTGAGGCTCCCCTAGCGCTGACTGCTCTACCATCTCCTTTTTTCCAAAACTTTTTGCTAGCCTGGATGGTCTCAGGCTCCTCCATCTTCATCTCCTGGATCAGAAGTATCTTCGAGGAGTTCATTCGTACTAAGTCTTTTATTGCTTCTTCTTTGTCCTTACTTCCCATACCTCTGCAATTCCAGGAGACGAATTGCATTAAGATCCAGAGGGGGGGGGGGGTGGCTCCTTTCGGAGCCCTGCCTTTCTTTGAAGATCTGGTTTCTATCATGTCCGGAATGGTTTGCTGGACCCCTGCTGTCACGTCCCTGTATGATTTCTCCTCCCTTTTTTTTCGATCTAGTTTCCTTCTTCTTGGATTTTTTTCAGGGGTACCAACCGAGCTACTGGTCTCTGTAGCCCCCTCATCTGAATCAGCCCCCGGATCTGAGCCTATGGTGGTGCGCTCGTCATCTGATTTCTAAGGTTCTTTGGCTGGCTGGTCGCTCTTTTCCTTGGCCTGAGCTTTTGAGGGAGACATGGATTGTGAAGCTATCTCAATGGTTTCTTTCGCTGGTTCACTTGATGTTGCTGTGCCTTCTTTCAATGGTTCCTTAAGAGGATTTGGGTTTACCGGAGGTTGATCTTTTGCTTGAGCAGCGCTGAGGTCTTTTGCTTTTGGGGCTGCTTTGCTTTTCTTAACCTTTTGCCAGCCTTCAACTTCTTCCTTCTCTTGGGTTTGGTTCTTCGGACAGTTTCTCTGGAAGTGCCCATGTTCTTGGTAAGCTCTGCATTTAAAAGGGAGATGTTCGTAGTCCACTTTCTGGTAATGAGTCCAGGTGCCCACTGTTAGCTTCACAGCTTCTGGGAGCCCTGCCTCAAGATCCACTTCAACGCATATTCTTGCACAGTTGTAGTTGGCCTTGTTGTCTGCCTTATCAACAAACTTCCCTATTCCATTTCCTATGACTTGCAGAGATTCGTAGTTCCAGCAGTGGACCGGCAGGTTAGGGAGCCTGACCCATACTGGCACCTCCTTGGGCAGATCTACCACAGGGTCGAAATCCGGGGTCCATCGGTTCAGGTACAGCCCCTGGGTTCCCATAAAGTATGGGCCGTTTCTGAAGATGAGGTCCTTATCCTCCTTGTTGATAAATTCGAAGAGGAAGTAGCCACTGCTCAGGGGGTAGCAGGTGACTCCTTGCTTGAGATGTGGCTTCCAGTTTCTTTGGATCCAGTCGTCTGTTGTTTTTGCTGAGGGCCAAAGCCCCATGAACTGACCTACCCGACCTCTCTCTGACAGAGCCAGGGAAATCTTGACCGAGGTCGACTCTGGCAAGGCGATTTCAGGTATTTCCTCAAGCTTTTTGATGAACTTCGGCACCGAGTTAGGGGCTTTCCTCTTGCCTCCGCTGGCTACCAGCCTCCTGAAGGCATCCAGATCTGCTGAAAGGGGGGGAGGGGGGTCTTTCCCCCCTGGGGCGGCCATTGCTGTTGAAACCCTTGAACTCCTTGGACGCGCGCGACTAGACTAAGCTAGAGCGCCGGCAAAAAACATGTCTGTTTTGTTGTTTTTCCTATGAAGTTATCGCATATGCATCAAATATATTTTGATGTCTCACTTCGAATTTATTTTGCAAAAGTTCATGAATATAGAGAGTAAGCTAGGAGGTTGTTCATTGGAGTTGTAGACATTATTGTGTAAAGATATTAACCATTTCATGGATCATAGAGATGCCTCATGCACATGTTTTTGCGAAAAATATGCTTTCATTTTGAAAATTACAACATAAACATCTTCTAAACATCTATTAAAGATTTTTTTTTTACGGCCACCAAATTTTTCGTTTACAAGATTTGACATAGAAAGAAATTCAATGTTAAGATTTCAAACAAAGCTTTAGAATTCCATGTTATTGTCACCAAATTCTAGGACTATGATATATAATTTTGAGGATTATTAACAAACATACCACTATTTCGCTTCGGTGCTGAAACGTTGTCAAAATGTTTGAAACTTGTATTCAGTATCTGATAAATTGATTATGAATTTATTGAATACATATATATATATACATCAAGTACCAAATACGAAAATAATATATACCCACAAATCCGAATACATATATATAGCAAATAGGAATACCGAGGAAGGACATGTGTTTTCGGTTTCCAATATCCGAAATATTGAGAATCAGAATTGGGAAGGAAACAAATTATTTTAACAAAAACGTGAATCTCCGGTTTCCGACATCTGAAATATCCGAATTCGGAAATCAAGGACACGACAAATAAATGTAACAAAAACTGGAATTTCCATTTTCCGATATCCATTTTCGGAAATCCCGTATTGTGTTTTGGAAATCGAAAATTCAAAATGTGATTTTTATTTTTATTTTTATTTAAAGTTCATTTAAGGAAATAAGAGCTGATCTAAAATTTTTATACGTGAATTATTTCCTGATAGTTATAATTATTTCCTACTTAATAACTTTCACAATGAGTGTCTTAGTTCCTGAGATAGTTTAGTCTAAAACACAATTATTTCAAAATTTCTTGGATGTTTCTTTAAACAAAAGCAGATATTTTAGATCAACAAGTGATCAAATAAAAAAGTACATTTATAGAGAAAGCAATGAGAAGCTTCAACCACAATTTTCTTTTAAAGAGTTTGAAACAAAGAATATTTCCTCTTGTTTCCTACATTGGACAAATGCGGAGGCGTGAAAGGGATGTAACTCTTGATATTGTAGTGAATGTAAGCTCTTGTCTATCAGTGTTTCCAATATCTATCGTAACATTTTGTAGGGTCATACCTTGGGTTTTATGAATTGTTAAACCCCATGCCATAGGAAGCGATAGTTTCCTACGAGATGCCCTTGTTATAGGAGATATTGGAACATAAGTAGGATTCAAAGCATCCCATAAGGGTCCTTTGTAATAGAGGAATTCGACAGCAACAAAATATGGTCAGCTAGGAGGTTGCTCATTGGAGATGTAGAAAATATCAATGACAATATCAAAATGCTTGAAACTTGTATTCGGTATTTGATAAATTGATTATCAATTTATCGAACACACACACACACACATATCAAATACCAAATACCAAAATAACATGTACCTACAAATGCGAATATATATATATATATATATATATATATATATATATCAAATATGAATATCGAAGAAGGACATATGTTTCCGGTTTCCGATATCCGAAATACTAGGAATCAGATTTGGGAAGCCAACAAATCATTTGAACAAAATATTGAGTCTCCAGTTTTCGATATCCGAAATATCGAAAATCAGAAATCGCGAATACGGAAAATACCCTTAACAAAAACTCGATTTTGCGGATTTCGATATCGGATTTCAGAAATTGGGTATTGTGTTTCGGAAATTGGAAATCTGAAATGTGAATTTTTATTTTTATTTTTATTTAAAGTTCTTTTAAGGAAATAAGAGTTGATCTAAAATTTTGATACGTTAATTATTTCCTGATATATAATAACTGTTCTACTTAATAACTTTCACAATGAGTGTCTTAGTTTCCTGGGACAGTCTAGTCTAAAAGGAAATTATTTCAAAATTTCTTGGATGTTTCTTGAAACAAAAGCATATATCTTACATTAACAAGTGATCCAATAAAAATAGTACATTTATAGAGCAAATAATGAGAAGCTTCGACCACAATTTTCTTTTAAAGAATTTGAAGCAAGTAAGCTTTCCTCTTGTTTCCTACATTGGACAAATGGATTGTCTTGCATTCAAGAGTATATGGAAAAAGAGAAAGGTGGATACATGGGAAGGCCTGAAAGAGATGTAACCCTTGATATTGTAGTGAATGTGAGCCCTTTTCTATCAGTGTTTCCAATATCTATTGTAACATTTTGTAGGGTCATACCTTGGGCTTTATGAATTGTTAAACCCCATGCCATACAAAGTGGTAGTTTCCTACGGGATCCCCTTGTTATAGGAGATATTGGAACATAAGTAGGATTCAAAGCATCCCATAAGGGTCCTTTGTAATAGAGGAATTCAACAACAACAAAAGATGGTAAGCTAGGAGGTTGTTCATTGGAGTTGTAGACAATGTCAATGACTTTTCCAAGTGAGCCGTTAACAAGTCCTACTTGAACTCATAAATTAGCAGTTAACATGACTTGTTGACCAACAGCAAGAAGGACCTTTAATGGAAACTGATCTTCATCAATGGATCCACGGCCATGTTTGTTCCTTTGTTCTGCAAAGCAATGTTCAATTGGCATATTAAGCTATTTCAACATGTGTTTGTTGTGCAGTGCAAAAGAGGTATTGGTGGGATACAAGTGGATAGATTGTTGAAAAGAACAGTTTTCCACATTTGAAAGGAATGAGCTTGTTCTTTCCATTAGGAGTGCCCAGTATTCAACAGTTGGTGTTCCATTTCGTAGGTTTATCAAGATTTGCCGAAAGGCAATTTGAGAAGGGCTATTTCCTTGTTGTCGAAAAATTGTTTCTAGCGTGATAAAAGTATCAAATGTATGCTAGAGAGCTGTTCCAATGGATGAGATTGCATACATGGGGATTTCCTTTATAGGAGGCAATTGTCTGAAGTCACCAACAAGGATTATGGAACAACCACCAAATGGGATTGTAAAATTTGAGGGGAAAGCTTGATGTAAGCGTGCATCAATTTGAGTCAACATTTTTGGTCCAATAAAGCTCATTTCATCTATGAGAATATAGCGAATATGGCGGAGTTCTTCTTGAAGTTTTGAAAGGGATTGGCCTTCAAGGGGGTGCATTTCACCAATGGGTATTAGAAGAGCAGAATGTATTGTACATGCATGTATGTTAAAAGAGGCAACACTAGTTGGAGCAAGGAGACGAAGTGGGGAGGCACTTTGTTCAGATGTAATTTTTAGTGCATATTTTAAGCAAGATATGAGGTAATATTTCTCGGTGCCTGCAGTACCTTGAATCACCATTTTGAGTGATGGAGCCGATGTAGTGTTTATAAAATGAGAAATGACAACATCAACGACTATGCGTTGTGTGGGAGACAAGGAATCAAGTGAATTGGACAACGATAGGGTGTCTTCATGTACCTGGGTGGACAAGCGATTGAGGTCAATGAATGATGTTGCTGTCTGATGCAAGTGGGTGGTTATATTGTTATGTGTCCAATTGTGATTTTTATCAAAATCACGTTGTCCAAGCATTTCAAGGTCATCAATTTGGATGTTGTTTCCTTGTCGCATTTGAGAGAGAATTTCCCATTCATCCATGGTATGGGACAATGAAAAGGTAATATCATCAGAGTTTGAATCATTGGATAGAGGTGTAGAGGGTTCTTCTTGTGCACGTTCAACATGCCAAACAACATATGTGCCTATAATGTGATGCCAATGAGAAATAATTTCAGAAGTTGTTGTTCCAATATCATGAGGGATGGAACAAAAAGGTTTGTATATAAGAAGTTCTCTCCAATAAAACGGTTCAAAAGATGAAGAATCCAACAGAGGAATGGAAATGAATTGTGGATAGACTCTAACAATCTTGTGATGCAAGTTTTGGTTCCATCGATTTTTTTTTCCTATTAGGAGATAAAGACCAAGAACGAACAACTTCAAGTAGGGTTAGATGTTCAAGAGCAAGTGGTCTTTGCATGTATGCAAATATGAAGGGGGGGGGGGTGGAGGGGTGTTATTAGTGCCATTAGAAACACAATGGAAGACACTTTGACTGGCATTCGGTGAAAAGAAGTGACAGCTACAAAGTACAAGTGGAAGTTTTTGCAGCATGTGACATGTCTCTTGAGCACTAATGTCTCGTTCTGCAACTGTTTGTGCAAGCAATTGTTTGATTGGTTGAAGAATAGGGTCGTCACTTGGTGTTGCATGTGAAAGGCGAGAGAGAATTGCATGGTATCTTTCTGATTTTGGCTCTACTTTTGATGCATACTTTGAAATGTATTTGAGGACAACATGTCTAGAAAGAACAGGTTGGTAATCAACATTATCCCTCCATATTGAAAGCATGGTAGGGTTGTGAATATTGAGAAGGGAATCATTTCTTGTAGGATTGTATGTTTTACATCCATTTTGATCAATGAATAATGAAGAAGTAGCTTGTACCTCATATGGAAGACCATAGCGACATTGAACAGATGTTCCTTTTTTGCGAAGGCAAGTTGATTCTGAACATCTGGTGTGTCTTTGAACAAAATTTACAAGTTCTTCATAGTCATCTGAGTAGTTTGATGCAAATATCGATGGTGATACAAGACTGCATGGATCATTTGTAGTAGAATGGTGTAGCCTAGATGTTGACAAGTGGGAATCATGAGGATTCCAAGCTGTAACATATGTGTCAATTTTTTTTTGCAACTTAAACTGCAAGAACATATTCCCATTCTAAGGTGTCCATATTTGGTGCATCTGCCAACCAAATAAAACGATGAATGTGTGTGGATCCTCTATGATTCCATTCATACCTACATGGGATGAAAAGGAATATATTAGAAATGAAATGTATAAAGTGAGAAATACGAAGAGAAAAATAAGGAGGAAGAGATGGTAGAATACCTGCACCAAGAATTCGTTATATGAAAACCTTTTTCAAGCACTTGTTGAAGGAATGTTCTGAATCTATTGTGCATATATTTTGATGTAATATGTAGATTTTATAGGATGTTGTGAAATTTCCATTGGTAGTCTTGACCTAAACCGGTAGGACGTCCAACAGGAATAAGAACATGAAAATCTGACCATTTTGTGTCAGCTGCACTAAGGGTAAAGAAGAAAGTTGGTGTAACTTGTTGATTGATAATATTTGTCAGTTCAACCCTGCTTTTGTTCCAATATGAGCGTGTTATATGTAATGAAGATCCAGACCTTGTGACCTGCTCACCAATTTTCTAATTAGGCATGTCTTGCAATTGGTTAACAAGCTCAACTATTGTCGGAGGTAGTGTATCTTCAAGATTAGTTTTGACAAAAATAGAGGCAGTAGCATTACTCTGATGACACATAATTACATTGTATATGTAGTACCAGAATCGAGGACGTTGGCCAAATTTGTTGTCATGATAGTGAATTAGGTGAAGTGCATATTCGTGCATATCAACCTCGTGAATGCTTGATTGTTTACGCATTGCTGCACCCGTGGGGAATAAAGTTGGAAAATCCATGGAACGAAGGCCTTCTGTGTTGTACTCATTGATAGGGGAAATGCTTATAGGGGTCCAATCAATGGAACGTGGTAGTGGGATATTTGGTATGTGTAACAACTGTCTAATTTCTTCAACTTCAATTCTAGCATTAGTTTGTGTTGAAATAAACGAGGAGGATTCTAATTCATAGGTTTCAAATGAATTTGGTGGTTGAAATGTAGAGGACAAGCTTTGCTGATGAGATAGTGTAGCATTGCTATTAATATGCAGAATCCAAGGTGAAATGTCTGTTGAGACAAGAGGCAATGAAGCTAATGCAACTGTGTTGACCTGTACATCCTTGTAGTATGGGTCGTTTGATATTTTGTATTCAAGGGCAGCAAGAACATGTGTTCGACTAACAAACCATTCATATGGATTATTTATAGAGTTGCATTTGCGAACAACAAGGATGCCAAGTTCTGATATTAAATGGGGCAGGTATTTGGAAATATTGGAAATGTCTTGGGGGAAGAAAATAGTATGTCCAGAATATTTATATTGACCACCATGAGCATGTGTAACTTGTAACACTGGGTTAGCACGGCTATTGAGCATTTCTTCAACTTGTGTAAGTACTGCAAGGATAGGTGGTTGGATGCCTGGGTCCATATTATTTTCGAATGAAAACTGATGGCCTTTTCGTTCTAGAATACAATGAGAACAAGTGTATGCATCATGGAATTTTTCGTTACAATACCAGGGTAACATTCTTTGTAAATCAATCAGACATGTATATCAGCTATTTGGTCCATTTTTTTATGAAATTGCTGATGTGCATCATCGAGGCGGGTGTTCGATGGATTTAGCATAGGTGGTGGAAGTGAAGGTCTGTTGGAAGGTTCGGGAAGAGAATCTGGAGAGGACATATCCACAGGTAGCCGAACAGCTCTGTAAAGAAGACGTTGTTTCTTGCTGTTTTTATCTACGTTCTGTGCATATACAACTCTTCTTCATGCATTGGCTTGTTCATTGTCATGAGTTGGCATAATTCCTACAAGGAAATTGTAAGGTTTTTAAAGACTTAGAAGCTTTGATTGCTGGCAACGACACATTTTCTATATGTATTAACTGCAAAGTATATCGATATAAAGCAAAAGACAAAAAGAAAATGTTAATTGATTGCATGTTGGGAACTAACAATGTTCCTAGAAAATAATATTGATGGAATAATTTTTTTTTTAGGTCCTACCTTGATAATTGTAAGAAAGCAACAATATAGAAGAACAAAATGTAGTATGAAAAAGGATATATGAAAAAAATATAATTTTGTTCTGTACAGAAGAATGAAACCTTGTGCTAAGAAATAAGAGAAGAAAGTTTTAAATTCAATAATTAAACATAATAACAAATTAGTATTGTATTCAAAAGTAATCATATAGGTTGCACCAACAATTTAGGTAAAAAATGTTAAGTGATAGCTTGTGGAGTGAAAGTATCAGATTACAAAATAGAAGTTGTTGACTATGTATTTTCAAAGAATATGAGAATATATTAGGTCGAAAAAAAGTATATATTTATGTATTCGATGAAGTTGCCGATTATGTATTTTCAACCATGACAATTACAACTTTTAGGTGCGCAATTCCGCAGAACATATTACTTCTAACTGAAAGAGTAAGAAGTAATGTTTGTTGCAGATCCTCTGGACTATTTCAACAATTGATGCTGATTTAGTTGAGAGAAGACACATGCCTTTTCCTGAGATGGCCAAAACATTCATTACAGACAATAAAGAATATGCTTATGTATCAGGTTGAACAAACCTATATATTTATGTATCCAATGAAGTTGTTGATGATGTATTTTCAACCATCACAATTACAACTTTTAGGCGTGCAATTCCGTAGAATGTCCATGTTCTAACTGAAAGAGTAAGAAGTAATTGTTTGTTGCAGATCATGTGGAATATTTCAACAATTGATGTTGATTCAGTTGAGAGAAGACACAGGTCTTTTGTTGAGATGCCCATGAGTTGGTTTGTAGCATCATCAAAAGCTATCACACCATGAAGATATCCAATTACATCTTCCAAGTTAACCTTTAATATGTATCAGTAGTCACATTCAGGAAACTCCCCATCACATTTACCACAATGCCAAATGTCTCCAACTTTGTCGACAATCTTTTTTATGCATTGTATACCATCAACAAAAAGAGGGAATGCAAGGAAATGAAAGTCATCCATGTTAAAATTTGCGATGGTTGCAACAAGAGAATACCAAACAATTTTTTCAGATGGTTGAAGAGTTTGTAGCTCATTGATGGTAATAATTTTACGAGGACCAGAACGAGAGGCACTGAACTTACGGCTCAAAGAAGGTGATGCTGAACGAAATCCATTCTCATGAAACCATTTTTAGAGAACTGAAGTTTGTTCAAATTTTGGGTTTATAAATATAGTAGAGTTGGAGATAGTGCCGATAGTTTTTCCATTAAAATCTGTAACACGACCACCTTTGATTGCTACCGCTGGAGGAGTAGATAAACCGTGAAGGCTGGCAAGCTAAGCTCCTTGAATTTGGAAATTCTCTCCCCAAAGTGTTGTGTCAATGCTATAGCATGAAATGTCACAGAGTCCAATGGTCCGCCTAACAGTTTCAACACCATCCCGTTTTTCGTATCGTGGATGTAGGTGAAACTGAAATGACAAGCCAACAAGGTTAACCATGGAATTTAGTGGTATAGTTTGAATCTCCTTAATAGTTTTAAATTTAAAGCAATATAAAGGTATTAAGGGGTATTCATCTAAGCACGGTTGGATGGTTGAGGAGGAACCTAGAAAAATCTCATTATGGATTTTCAAATGGTTGAAAATTGGATTGGATGCTTTGACTGTGCCATTTGATACCATGTACACTATTCCTATTTGTATTTGGTCATACAAAGAGAGTGCCAATTCATTGAATGTAGATATATGTATTTCATCGTGCAAAGCATTAACAAGGTCAAATCCAAACACTTTTCCAGACCCTCGTTGGTTGCCATATTCATGTATGTTTGTCTTGAAAGTAATTCGACCTTGAATGTTCCAAACTTTGCTAGAAGAGGAGAGTGATGTGAATGGGATAGTCGATCCAACGAACCTAGGGTTTTCATTTATTGAGCTAGCATTGACTGGAACAAAGGAAATCCTCTTCGAGGGAGAAGGTACAGGTAAGTGGGAAGGATAAGGATCTCCAATAATTGCTGCATCCACTGTGACAACCTTGAGTGCAATCAATGCGGTAGTCCAATGAGATGAAGTATGTTAGATTTCAATGGGAGACAAAAACATTGGATGCATGAACAATGTGAAACTGATTAAGTGAGAAAAAACAACGAGGAAATTAAACATACGTTACATTATGTACAATGTTGCATGTACATTGGGTAATTTTGATTATAGTTCCTTCTTTTAGTTGTCCATTCTCTACAAGATCACTATATATAACTGTAAGCAATAGCTCATTCTTGTGAAGGCCGTTTGAGATAGAGATTCAGAACCAAATAAATGATGAGTTGAGTGATTTCACTTGGTTTAATGAGGAGACCTGTACCAACGGGAAAAGGTTGAAAACACCATGTAGCAATAGTAAAATAGAATCTTCAATTATCATAATTTCCATAACGTGATGGTTATTTTTCCTGTGGAATGAAACAAGGCATGATTTTTTGTTTTGTTTGCAATGTAACATAATCATGTGGCCAGACTAAAATGGATATATAAAAAAAACAATTCTTTGCATTAACATATTTCATTACTCTGGTTGTTGTTAATCATTAACATATTTCATTACTTTGGTTTGTATCTATTTGAACTATAAATGTATCGAAATTGCATGAGAAAATCTGAAGTTGGCAAGAAATAAATTAAGATTCTAGAATCCCACATTTCACAATTGGGAAATACTATGTTCTCCAATAAGGAACACCCTATGTTCCGATATGCCATTCCTCGTTTTCTGATTTCTGACATTTCGGATTCTGGAAATACTATGTTTTCCAATAAGGAACACCATATGTTCCAATTTCTAATTGCCGGATTTTCGATATCCGACATTCGGATTCTGGAAATCCTATGTTTTCAAATAAGGAACATCCCATGTTCCTATTTCTGATTTTCAACATTTCGGAATCCAGTAATCTATGTCCTATGTTTTTCAATAAGGAACACCATATGTTCCGATTTTTGATTCCCCAATTTTCGATTTGCGACATTTCAGATTCTAGAAATACTATGTTTTCCAATAAGGAACACAATATGTTCCAATTTTCGATTCATGGATTTTCGATTTCTGACATTTCGGAATCCAGAAATCATATGTGTTTAAATAAGGAACATCCTATGTTCTGATTTTTTATTTTTGACATTTCGGATTATGGAAATCCTATGTCCTATGTTTTCCAATAAAGAACACCATATGTTCCAATTTTCGATTGCCCAAGATCTGATTTGTGACATTTTAGATCTCAAAGATTTTGTATTTTCAAATAAATAAATGTCGAAGTTCCTATTTTCGATTTTTGACGTCTGGGTATCGAAAACTGAAAAACCTCGATTTTCAAGCTTTAGTTTGAATGTTCGTATTATTTTCGTATAACTTATTCCTCTGCTAAGTCCATCCTTATTTTAAACTCGCTCTGTGTTATTTTTCATCGCTCTGCCTCTAAATTTGGCGGAGATTTTGGCCTCTAAATTGGTACAATTTGTGGAGACTGATGTTAGCTTGTATATTTGTATGCTAAGAAAAGAAACCCCTTTTACCTATGTCTTTTTCAATTATCCAAACCTGGTTTCATTCTGTATATCGACCTGTTCAAGTGAGTAGTTGACGATGTAAGCTTTAAACAAGAGTTTTTCCCTGGCCAGTACTGGAGAAGGATAATGAAAGACATATCAGGAAATCTTTGTAGTGACCTTCCAGCCTTACGCTGAGTTCCTTACCTAAAACAAGTACATCATAAAAACTAATACCTATCATTTTATTGAAATAGCATAAGTATTACACTGTTATGAAGCTACATAACCATTACAAGTCAGAACCCTTTTGCAATAGAGCAGGAGTAAGAGTCAATTAAAACACACCAAGGGTGTTTCACCATCTCATAAGCAACATTTTCATTTATCCAAAAAACTAATACCTATCATTTTATTAACAGAGCATGACATAACCAATACATGTCACAATATTTTTGCAATAGAGCAAGAGTCACATTCAATTAAGATAGAGCAACGATGTTTCTCCATCTAATAAGCAGACTGAATGAATATTCAAAACAATTAAGAAGAACTAAGGGATACTTGCAAATTTAACAAGGTGTGAAATCCTCTGATGGAAACTCTAAGTGTAAATGAAATGCATCAAAATCAATATAAGCAAAACAAAGGTAGACAGTAAGAAATAGTGGTTACCTGAAGGCCTGTTTATATGTGGAAAGCAAAGGCGGTGCAACAACAAATGTGTTAAATCAAGTATTGTAAGAATATCTTGGAGATCGTCATAAGATGAGAAAAAATGAATATATAGCCCCATGTCTGAATCAAATGGCAAACTTTCTTGCATTAA
This sequence comes from Pseudotsuga menziesii, assembly GCA_001517045.1. Lineage (NCBI taxonomy): Eukaryota > Viridiplantae > Streptophyta > Pinopsida > Pinales > Pinaceae > Pseudotsuga > Pseudotsuga menziesii. The sequence goes on from LPNX011156401.1 coordinate 2,026,827, forward strand.
TGGAGCAACAATGCATCGATGAAGCATTAATGTGAATGAAGGGACATGGGAAAAGTGTGTTTCATTGATTGAAGCACCAGTGAAACAAAACCATGACCAAATTCACCCCAAACTGAGAGCCTAAATGTAGAAAATACCTAGAGAAAATATTAGTCTAAACCCAAATAAACTGCTGAACTAAAACTTGAAAAATCTTGGTAAGGGCTATGCCGAATTGAGAGAAATGAACTGTACTGAAGGACAACGAAAGGCTATAAAATTTTTTTTTCCTAGACCGGTCGTTTAGGACAACAGATAGAAGTGTAATGAAAACACACAAGCCACCCGTCGAAAAAACACGGTAAACACCAACTGGGAAAAAGGATCTGCAACTGAAAATCAATCCCTTGATTCCACCAATCCATTCACGCACAATATCGGTCGTATAACACAGGACACCTATCATCTACAGGACATAGATTCTGGAATCAATATTGCAGAATCAGGGACCCAACAGAAGTGCATTAAAAAAACAAAAATTGATCAGCATACATGCATGTAAAAAAAGGTAAGGACAATCAATCAATCATGCACAACAACAAATGCAATAGGCGGGCATTTGGTCAGCACAGCAATGATGTCCTTTGAGGGGACATTTGATAGGGAAAACCAAACACGAGACCTGTCCAACAACGCTAGTCCATGCCGCCTTCTTCGCTATTTTCTGGATCATGAGATATAACAAGCCAAAATTTTAACCGTGACGTGATGTGGATAAACTTGCCAATCACCAAGAGACACGTGTCGAGACGCTAATGGCCAGGGAGACGAGGAATATTTTGAGACCACGTCTCCATTGTGAAAACGCCTACGACGTAATTATTATTACTATATAAACATTTTTATGAGTATAATTTAGATAAATACAAAACTTTTAAAAACATTGCTTCATCGGACATGAATTATGAAAATTCATAAATTTTGAATAATCACAAAAACTACTTATATAAAATTTCTATCAGTTTTTAATTAAAACTATAAATTAATCCAAAGTTATATATAGTTTTAATCATAAAAATATCGCATTTTTATTATTATTAAATTATATATATATATATATATATATCATGAGAATCTCTTCAAGTCATTCTATGAGCATTGTTAACTGCGCCACCTGGATACCAAGCTCATGGGTCAAGGCTAGCCTTAATCTCGGCAAGGACACAATCAACGAGAGTACGACCACCACCACAGTCACACGAGTTTTTCTGAAGTACAATCTGTTCACTACATCTTCTCCGCAAAATAAAAATTAAACTTTAACCAAGGCAACCAAGACAACCATCAAACCTCACGGCTCACTTCTTACGTCAACCATATATATATATATATATATATATATATATATATATAACACCACAATACTCGCCACCTAAAGGAAATACGAAANACTCGCCACCTAAAGGAAATACGAAAATTAAACTACAAATTTTCCAATACAATTATATTCTGTCATCCATTCTTGCAAACAACATTCCACTTGTCTGCATTATATTGGCCATTTCCTAACAACGGTTTTCAACAACAGTATCATCCTTACATTTCTTTATAAATAAAGTCCTCAATTTGTTGAAAAGGATGTTTGTTTTGGGATGCGTATTTATTTTGTAATATATTTTTATTTATTATTTTATATTCCTGTATTAAAAAGGTGTACATTAGAGCAGAGTTGGAATTTGACGGGCATTTGCCTGTTTTTGCACATTTTTCCCGTCAAATACAGGTAAAATTTCGCCAAACCCGTTTTGTTAAATTGTTAAAGTTTCTGGTAAAACGTCATTTTGACGGTTTAAAATTTTATGAAAACGTCATCATAACCCTCCCATTGCCATGGCCCAGGGGGCCAGCCTTGTGACCACTGCTAAAAATTGGAAAGAGCACCATGTACACTATTTAGAAATTAATGAATTAATCAAGCTTTCCATAGAAATTTATGACAAATTAATACATTCATTGAAAAATTAATCAAGCTTTCCATATAAATTTATGACAAGCAGTGTTGGAATTTTAGGACGTAAAAAATATTTTTGAGGTTTAGCTATTTTATAAGCAGTCATTAATTTTTTTGTTAGTTTTTTTTAGAGAGGCTAAACTTTGAAACCCATTTCCAAACCCAAATTTTAATTGCAAGTAATATGGATATTGGTGGGTGAATATTGCATAATGTTGGTGGGTGTTAATTATTGGTTTGTGTTATTTTTGGTAAGTAATTTTGTTAAATATATAATAAAAACTAATTTCTTCATTGCTTAAATTCTGTAATAAAATTTTATTAATGAAAGAATTCTGCCCTTATGGTTAAAGGGTAATTCTTTTAATAAAAATTTGAAGGATAACTCTTGTAATAAAATGTTTTGTGACGGGGGAGATATAAGCTGAAAACATCAAAAAAATTTAGCTTGAAGGGTAGAGATGAAATGAAATTCCAACCCTGCATGAGAGATTCATGCTCGATTTAACCTTATAAACTTAGAACATGACTTAGTTAAATCATTAATTCAGATTTTTTTACAACTAATTAACATTTGATGCAAATTTGTTTTTCATAGAAAAAAAAACGTTCTCCTATTTTCTAAACTAGACAGGGACATTATTTTAACCAATTGTTTGATTAATAATATTTTTCATTTCATGTTAAGGTTTTTCAACCATAACTACATGTTAACTACGAAGGAGATATTAAGTTCTAACCACTTCACACCATCTAGATATAAGGTGTTAACGAGGATTCCATTGAAAATTTAGTATTTTGGCTCTGTTTAGACAATTGTATAATAACTTGGGATTTCTTGGTAAAAAATGGCTAGAATGGACCTAATATTTGTTGTTTATGTAGCAGAGAGGAGTAGTCTGTCAATCACATGTTTACTGTTTTCCACTTTGGGCATATGGTTAGGAGGGAGATATCTCTCTTGCTGAATTTTGATTGGAGCTGGGAAGGGTATGACCTAATTTTGAACTTGACACAATGCACAAATAGTGATCCCAGTTTTCTCTACCTACCTGCTTTCTTCTGTTGGTCTATATGGAAGATGAGGAATAGAGTTTTATTTGATGATATTAAACCAAAACCCTATTAGGTGTGCTTGGCCATAAACACTTTACTTCACGATTATTCGGTCCCTTGCTTGAGGACCAAGGTGCAAATTATTGGTAAACCGCTAGTTCTTAAGTATACGATTGGTTTTTTAAATGGTGCTTCTGCTGGTGGTGTATGTGGAACAGGTTCTATTCTGTACATTGGAAGGTCATATTCTTTACATATTAATATGGGATGTGGTAGAGGCAAAAATACACGTGCCGAATTACTTGCTTTATGGGGGTTTCTCTTGCAGCACGATTGATGGGGCTGCCTTGTATTGAGATATATGGTGACTCTTAGATTATTGTGAACTGGGCAGCTCAAAACTATGATCTTCATGTCATTGAGCTGGAACATTGGTGTACCATAGTTTGAGCCACATTGGGGACTTTTCAACTTTATATTAGCCATATCTATAGAGAACACACTTCTATGGTTGACATGTTATCCAAAGAAGCTCTACTGGTTGATGAGGGCATACTACTTTTTGAGGAATTTGTACATGACTGGAGGACTGGATATGGTTCTTTTCTTTTTTTCCAGCTGTGATGATGCTCTTTCAGAGCACTTTTTGTTATTTTGGTCATGCAACAGTTACCTAGGATGTATTACTACAGGTTGTTTATGACAAATTGTTCCTCTTGCTAGCCTTTCTGACTTCATTTTGTTACTCTTTGGTCATATGTATAGAATTGTATATTTCTTTTCCTTCTTTATGTATCGCATGAAGCTTTACTTATGTAACTCTTGTCAAGGTTTTTGTTACCTTTGATACTCTATGAATAACAAGGAACAATTTTTTTCTGCTTGAAAAAAAGAGAGGTGTTAACGAGGAGGAAAATATTAAGTCCATAACCACCTCACAACATTTAGATACAAGGTTGATACTTTAATTGATTTTGTAGGGATGGATTTCTATACATGTTTTTTGCACGTTTTTTGGAATTATTTTTAGAAGTTTATTTTTTAATGATTTTGAATTTTGGGTATTTTGGGTTTACTGTAGTGAACATTTTTTTTGTAGAGACTAATTTTGTTCAACAAAAAGACCTTTCAAATAGAAAAAATGGAATCAGAATAAGCAAGTAAAATGAAGAAATATAAGTACAAAACTTTTAAAACTTAACATCTCATATCTCATAGTGTGAAAATTAAATGATAACACAACTAAGAATCAATTTATACAAATTGAGATATTAAACAAGAAAATGGGTACAATCCAAAGAGATGTGGCAAGAAAGATACCAAGTATACTCTAAAGGGAAGATAAAAGCTAAGAAATATTTTTTCTTACCGTTTGTAACAAATTCACAATATAGAGAATCCAATCAAATAAAAACAAATCCATAATTTAAGTCTTGCTATTAAACTATTAATTCTTTTTTCCAAATGTGGTTCACCTTCCCCCCAACGAGGCCTGTTACGTCCACGGGAACAACGCATAGGGGGCCCACCCGAAGGGGCCTCACCCATTCGCTCTGATTACAGAGCTGACATGATGGGGACATCAAGTGAGGCCCTTATATAACGATGTATAGCCTCCTGGAGATTTGACCCCGAAACCTTCTACCTACAACTCACAACACTCAACCACTTAAAGTAGCCCATAAAGCTCCTACTAAACCATTAATTCTAAATATCATATTTTTTTTAATATTAATAAAATATAAAACTAAATATAAAATTATAATTATTTATAAAATTATTTAATTTAATAAAATAGATATATTTACTCATATTTTGTTGCGGTGTATATCTTTATTCATTGAAAAAATATAATAATACAACAACAAAAAATATTAAAAAAGTTAAAAAAATTACAATATAATAACAACAAGAGCCACGATGTGGCAATGTCCCCGACCTGAGCTAATTGCATGAGGGTATAAGCAATTGCTAATGTAATTAAAAAAAACACGTAAAAGAAATGCAAATGTATAAGCAAAAAAAATGTTTAAAAATGTATAAACAAAATACATGTTATTACACCCTAGTGATCCTATAATAATTCCTTAGTAATCTATAGTCTATATTCAAATTAATCTAGCATCCACCTAATGGCATACAATAATAACTACATTGACCTAAAATGATAAACTATATTAACTATGTAGATTGATATTAACATAGAAAGGAACTATTGAAGAAGTTTGTTATTTTTAAAATTGGATGATATATCCAAATTTTTAAATTTCTTAGAATTATCTATTAAATTTCAAGTAGTGCTAGGTATGACGAATGTGATATCCAACTAGTTAATTGAAACATTAAAGTTTTTTTTATGTGGTCAAGTCTATTTTCCATAGAAAATTGTTCAAGAATTTAAAATTAGTTAAAGAGATAAATATTTTAGTAAAAAAAATGGAGTTAGAATTTAATTTTTATATAATTTTTGTAATTAAAAAATAAAGGCTTCAAAGATCTAAAATATACTATGAGGCCAAAATCCAATCATAAAAAATATGCATTTTATAAAAAAATTTGTGATCATCATTGTACAATGAAATAAATTCTTATAAGTTATATAGTGAACTTTTATAGCAACATTGTAAAACAAGGAGTTGGACAATCTCTAAAACTCCATAGGTTGAAGACAATATGTATTGAGGATAAAACACTTTCTCTTAAAAAAAAATCACTCTTCTTAAAACTTTTTAAGCACAAAAATAAAATTCTAAAACGATTTAAATAGTTACATATTTGTTTTTTTTTAAATTCCAACAAAAGCAAAATTAATTAGTAAATATAAATACAAATTTGATGACCGTTTTGTGTTTTTTAAGATCCTCAACCGACGCCACAGAAATTTATCAGGCCATTGGTGCGGTCTCTGCACACCACTAGTTTGCACACGGTGCGGTCGGTTGAATTAACTGAACACTGCTCGAAGACCGGGACCGTAT
>LPNX011156408.1:0-35355 GCA_001517045.1 Pseudotsuga menziesii
ATATTGTTTAAGACCTATACGGTGTTTGACTTTTAAAGCAATTTGATTGGCTAATGCATAATGACATGGAATTTGGGTGAAAAGTTAAAAGGCCCATTTTCGGTTGAAATTTCCTCTAATGTATTATTATTTTTACCCTTTTTTCTATTCCGTCCGGGCTGCTGGTTACCCTTCTGGTCCAACGATTGCACAAAAAGTACACTCACCGTTTGGGTGGGTTGAGATGAAGCCGTAGCTTGTCCCAAAGCAGATTGGTTGATTGACAATTGAATAACTTGTTTTGCAACCAAATCCGTAGGTTTTGCACTTGCACAACCCACAATTCCATTGGCATGTGGTCCAGGTTTGACTTTGGGGTCGAAACTGGAACACAGAGCATTGGGAATAATCTCATATAAAAAACCGAACTGAGCATAGATCAAGTAAAGTTCCTGTGCCCTAAAAATTTCTTGTTCCTCATTTTGCACTACGGATTTGGAAACATCATTCGCTATATATGGCAATAATGACTTGAGGAACCACTCAAGGAGGAACTCCGGCGGTATAAAGGCTTTAATTAACCTCTTCCGTCTACGGCACTCTTGAATATGATCAGAGATATGTGTGGCTTTATCTTTCCGAAATGTCGATAAGAGTTCAGTACCAATGTCATAATGCATTGGTAGCTAGAAGTGATTAAGAAAAGTCATCGCAAGGTCATCAAACAAAACGAAATCTCCCCTAGGTAACTCTATATACCATTTCGTGGCAGGCCTTGTAAGGGTGCGTTGAAATATTCTCAAACAGATTGAGTCCTAATGTAAGGAATTTGAAGAGCACCATAGGTGAAATGTAGTAATGTGTTCACTCAGATCCTCTCCCGGTTTTCCCTCGAACTTAGGTATGTCCAAAGGAAGCTTAGTAGGGACAGCCGACCAAGCCGGGTCGTGACATTACAGGAAATTTAGGGTCTAAAATGGGCCTTATAAGAAAACATGCCAAGATAAGTTTTTGTGAGTTGGAATTCAAGAACCAATAGAATTTCAATAAAATAAGTCAACCATAATGGTTGAATTGACATATTTGTCATTAAAAAAAACTACTTTTTGTGTTTGTATTTTCGACATATCTCATTGTGTTTTTACTCAAATTTCGATCGGGAGAGCTCATTGGATGCAGAATTTGATTCCGCATCCAACGAGTACCCACACTATATACTTCTGATAGACCCCACTACCCCAACAACAAGAAATACCTGAAAAAACATGATTATGATGTCATCATCACGTTTTTTCAGGTATTTCTTGTTTTTGGGGTAGCAGAGTCCGTCAAAAGTATCTAGTGTGGGTACTCGTTGGATGCGGAATCAAATTCCACATCCAACGAGCTCTCCCGATCGAAATTTGAGTAAAAACACAGGGAGATATGTCGAAAATACGAACACAAAAAAGTAGTTTTTTTCTTTCTTCCTCCAAAATTAATCAATATTATTTTATTATTTTAACTATTATTTTATTATTTTAACTATTATTTTATTATTTTCCTTAGGAGGCCCGTTTTAGACCCCAAAATTCCTCTAATGGCTACAGGATCATTCGTCAATCTCGACAAGTCAGGAAGATTGAGCGTCGCGAGGAAAGGGAGCCTAAGATGATGAGGTCAATGGACCACTCCCTGATTCATATAGGTCTGATTACCACCATGGCTTTGGCCATAGTGCCCTCCTCCCATATGACCCGTATAGGGTGGCGTGGAAGCACCATAGTGTGGTGGACCTTGACTAGTAGGAGCTACAAAGCCATAATTCGGAGAGTAAGCAGGTTGTCGATACTTGCCCCCATAAGGTGAAGAACGCTATCCATACTGCATCCCATAATAGGTTCCATAAGTCATCGCATGCGACGCCCCATGAGACTCTCCATAGGTAGGAAGATACGCTCTGGAAGTAGGAATATACATACCAAAAGTAGGGATATACGCCCCAGAAGTAGTAACATGACCTCTAGAAGTATGAACATAACCTCTTGAAGCAACGGGCGGTATGTAAACCTGAGACACAATCGGTCTAGTAACCACAGTATGGACCTGACTTGTAGCCATGTGCCGACTCGAAGGATAACGTGAATAAGGTGGAGGATGAACATTTGAAGAACTAGGGATAGAGGACGAAGGAATCTGAGTAATAACATACGTGCTATTCCCTATCATCACTCGTCTTGGATCTGGTATCCTAATAGGATCACTAACCCTAGACCTAGGAGGGATATGTGATGTAACTTCCATCACCGGCATGGAAGGTGCAATGTGACTAGTGCTCCAAAACCTCTCCGCATGGTAAGGAATGAGAGTGCCCCCAGGCATAGTGTTAGGCTCGAAGTCATATTCGACATGAAATTCCAAATCATGTGTAGGAAAACAAGACATACCATAACTACCATAGCTAGTGCTAGCGGGTTCAAAATCAGTCTCAGCGTCCTCCAGCATTCCATACCGGTAATGCGTCAATGGGGAATCAACCCTAGAGTGAGTAGATCTATCGTGCATGGTTCCTATGTCAGAAATCACAGGACCTAACTCAGCCAATTCGGGTGAAGGATCGTAAGTAGGAGTAAACTCCCCATCATCTACACGAATGGGATAAGGTGGTTCAGGAATACCTTCTAAATGGTCTCCCATGGTGTGTGAATCAATGTGCAAAATAGTTCACCTGGACTATCTAGGTCTCTCTCCCAAAGGAGGAGGAAAAGTAGAAAGTGGAAGTCCTGCTAAACGATGAGAATGGTGAGGAGCCACACCCGAATCCACAATGACTCAAAAAAAATAGAAAATACTCTCTATTTATGTAAACCCTAGGCCAACTATCGTGCACAGAGCAATCACTACTAAACTCTAAAGCCAAATGCAAGCAAACAAGGGTTGGATAAGTGAGCTCCTGAATGAAGCAGGTATGTCTCACCTAGGAGAGGCTTCAGACTCCCATACACAACAAGTGGAGGTACGTAACCAATTATTGTGGCCCTCAGCTTCAACATGTAAAGAGAATGTGATGTCCGACCCCAACCTGGCCAGGACACCCGCAGAATAACCCCTGCAAAGTACCCCCTCGATATCCTAGGTAAAGCCACTAAGGTCACCTCAATATAATCAATGCTTAGGCGGACAGTCGCAGGAGGGATTGACCGTATGGGTAGCGTAGCAAAGCCCGAAACTCTCGAAAGATCCCCCAAATATGAATACAATCCTAGAAATATCTCCGGTGCTACTCAGTTATGACTAGGGATCATCCCAATCAATAACCACTCACACTGCCTCGTGCTTAACTCCCTTTTGAGAGGAGGATCCTGAGAAACACTGGCTATACTAAGGATTTCACACACTCACCTGGACAGACACATACATGTTGTTCTTTAGTGATCTTGGAGAATTTACTTACAATGAACTATTCCAAGATCCTAAAACCTAAGCTTGTTGGTGCACCCTATAAAAGAAAAGAGTGTAGTTCATTTTAATTTAGTGTTGATTTTAATTGGTTTTATTACTCAAAAAAGGGATATGGTCATGCAACTAATGCTATTATGACACAACATGAAGTAAAATGCACACCTAACAATCAATGCAAATGCATTATGTCCATGAAAACAGGGTATGCTACTACGTGAAATGCACAATTTTTCTTCAAATGATGAATGCAAGATTTTCTATATGAAGTCCTAACTAATACTCCAAAGCAAATCTAGTGCAAGTACAATGCAAAAATGAAAAATGCAATGCATGATGATAAGCAAACGTTTTTGGATTTTTTGAAATAAAATGAGATGCAAAAAGCAAAAGAATGATTCTACAACCCCTAGACTCTGCAAGTACACATAAATGACACTCGAGCAAAGCACTAAGGTAAAATAACTCTAATGCACTAATCTCAAACAAAAAATTGAAAATGCCATGACAAGAACCTTCTTAAAAAAAAAATTAGCCTGAAAAAAACCATTTCTGGTCAGAAACAGAGATATAAACAAACTCAGGCAGTGCCAAAGGAGACTCAGCAAACATCAAACTTCACCCAGCAACCATTTAACTTCCCCAAAAAGGAAAAAGTAAGGGCATACACGACTGTTTGCAGTAAACCCGCGTGTATACATGGAAATCGAATAGAAACCTGCGTGTATACACAAATGTGAGTTCAAAACTCGCGTATAGGAATAAAGGTGCATAAAATCAAGGCAAACAGACAGGCTGAGAAAAACTTCACACCAATCAGACACTACCAGGCAAACATGCCCCAAGACCCGACATAGAAACAAGAGAGAAAGAGCAATTCAAATTCATTGAATGCCGATAAAACAACCCACAAAGGACAACTACTAGGAACTCCCCAGCGGAGTCGCCAATTCTGTTACGGAGAGAAATTCCTATGGCTTGGGGTACCACAATAGACAGCTTGGCTCCAGAAATCAATCCTTTCCAATATGCAATAGAAATTAAATGTCTAACACTAAAGGATCAGACCTCGTACCTTATTCCGGACGGTTGAAGTAGATCCCCATTGAGCTTTCCAACTTTAGCTTGAATTGATAGATTACTTCCTCAACAACAAGTAAACAATACAATCATTCTATATATCAAGGTGTTAGATCTATTCTAGCATATATAATCAATAATGTATAAGCATTTGACATAATCCAATGGATAAAATATTCATTCAAACACACATTATTGGACAGGAAAAGATATTTCTATTAATATAAATCAGAGATTACAAGATACAACCTCTGTCGGCACATCTGCAAACTGGAGAAACTGAATCCCCCACTTGGGCCTCCACCACTTCAATCCTCCATCTCTAGATAGCAAGCTCACAAGAAAAAGGCAAGCTTGGGAAGAACACAAAAGTGCTCCAAGGGACAAAGGGATGCAGACTCAAGCATAAGTTCCGGCAACAATGGACTATAGTTTCTTTGCTCTAAATTCTCTCTTATGCCTTCAATGTACCAAGGCGTTCCTTATATAGCTTTTCAAAGGGGTAATGAAAGGTCGAATCTGAGTGATCTCAAGGCATAGGGAAGGCCAGGATACAAATGAGTCGGATCCATGTCAAGGAAAACTCCAAAAGGATTTGGATTTTGCACACATCCCGATGTACGTGGTTTTAGTGATCAAACCTGCGTATATACGCTCTTATAAGTTTAAAATTCATGTGTATCATTTTTCACATGTTTTTAGGGATGGTCAAGGAAATATCAAAGGACAAAAAATGGTCCATGGGGTCTAAGGAGTCTGCAACGAGACAAGGGAAGGCCATACAAAGTATGATTCACCTAGAGTGGTGAAATCAGCTATAACATGACTTGACATGACTTGTTCACATTATAGAAACTATCGATCGGAACATCGGGGAATGACATGACTCAATTACATTACAAACACATCCCAGAATAAACATCAGGGTATAATACATAAGATATACAAGTGAATACATTCCGAAGTTACAGTTACATCCACACTCCCTCTTAACTAGGAAGGTATTCTCTCGACACAATTTATCACGGTACAAGTCTTATTTTCTGTATCATTTGGATCATCATCAAGTTCTCATCATATTCAATTCATCTTCATCTTCAGGTCATCTTCATCTTCAAGTCATCTTCATCTGGATCTGGATCATCACTCGATTTGGATCATCATCACTCGATCTGGATCATCACTACTGGATCATCATCAAGTCTTGATCATCACTTTATCTGGATCATCACTGCTGGATCATCATCAAGTCTAGATCATCACTTGATATAGATCGTCACTGCTAGATCATCATCAATTCTGGATCATCACTTGATCTAGATCGTGACTGCTGGATCATCATCAAGTCTGGATCATCAATTGATTTGGATCGTCACTGCTCGATCATCATCAAGTCTAGACCATCACTTGATCTAGATCGTCACTACTGGATCATCATCAAATCTAGATCATCACTTGATCTAGATCATCATCAAATCTGGATCATCATTGAATCATCATCATCATTACTGCTTCTGCTATCTCAATCAAATGGTGCTATCTCTTCATTCTTCTCGTCACAGGTGTTGATGTAATTGTAACTTCGAAATGTATTCACTTGTATTTATTATGTATTGTAACACGATGTTTATTCCAGGATATATTTGTAATGTACTTGAGTCATGTCATTCCCCAATGTTCCTATCGGGAAGTTTCTATAATGTAAAAAGTCATGTCAAGTCAAGGTGGTTAACTCTCCTATTGTCTAAGGGTTAAAGTCCCCGCAGTTCCAGGGCACTAGGGTTATTAGACTCACCTAGTGAAGTCAGCCCTAGTTGGGTTTAGTCAAGTTGGGAATTAGTATAAATAGAGAGCTAGTCTCTCTATTTATCACACACTCACTCACACTCAATTGTAGCACATAGCTGAGGAAGAGAAAGACACTGGGGCAAGGAAGAAAGAGGTTACTGCTGTCGAGAGATAATCTTACTTTTTTTGGGTTTCACTTTGGTGTTGATTCTATCTCTGAGGAAGTTGCGGGGTTTTCTCCATTTATGGTTTCCCTGAGAAAAAACACTATGTTCATTGTCTCTTATGTTTGATTTCTGTGCTTGTTTTTCTCTCAGTTAAAGATCCTAATGATATGCTAGCTTAATGTTTAAAATCTAACATGGTATCAGAGCTAACCTGAGAAGAAGACACTCTGCAGTTGTGGGAACTAGGGCTTCCTATTTTGTGGATCTCTCTCCACATATTTTTAGGAAAAGTGGGGTGGAATAACTCTCCTCCCTAGGGCGCATATTTTTTTCGAAGCAGAATCCAATTCTGAGGTTTTTCATTTTTGGACCCGACACTGCTACCGAAAATTAGGGCTTTTCACAGAAGTGGAATTTTTCAGTGAGCCCAGGCCTGGATTGATATCCTCCCCAAAATCGAAGTTAGGGATCAAATTCAAAGCATTTGGTTGGAAAGAACTTTGGAAAAGAAAAACCCTAATTTTCTCCTAAACCAGCACTACAGGATTTCAGCTCCAAATCCAAATCTGACATCTTGACCTAGTAAGATCTAAATCTTGACCTGGGAGCTGATAACTTCTGAGCCTGGAAGTATAGGATCTCCCTGGTCCTGGAAGAAAATGAGTTGGACTCCTACATCCATGAGGAGGTTCCAGTTCCAGAGGGAGATGAGGCCAAGGCCTTACATAAGAAGAGGTTGGTTATGGCAAAGAGGATCATTGCAGATTCTATCAAGGATCACCTCATTCCATAGGTGTCCTCCCTCAAGACACCTAAAGCCATGTTTGATTCCCTTACCAAACTGTTTGAAGGGAAGAACATCAATCGAAAGATGACTCTAAGGAACCAGTTGAAGAATGTAAAGATCCAGAATGAGGAGACCATCCATTCATACTTCACAAGGGTTTCCCAGATCAAAGAACAGCTAGAAGCAGCAGATGAAAAAGTGGAGAATGTAGAAATTGTGATGGCAACATTGAATGGCCTCCCTAGGTCATGGGATTCTTCCATCCAAGGAATCGATGCTAGAAAGAAGTTGGTCAAGTTCAGTAGACTGTGGGAAGAATGTTCTCAAGAAGAATATTGGATAGTAGCTCAAGAAGAAAAGATGGGAAGTGAAGATCAAGCTCTCACAGTACACTCCAAGAAAGGTAGGAGGGAAAATCATGATCACCAAGGTAAGCATTCTCATCAGAAACATAACATTGCAAGAATGGATTCATCCAAACTCAGATGTTATACATGCAATGAAATATGACACTTTGCTAGAAATTGTCCCATGAATAAGAATGGATCCAAGAAGAAGAAGAACTCCAAAATAAGACATCATGCTCACACTGCTGAGGATGATGATCCTCCCAGGAAGAGAGTAAAACAAGAAAGTGAAAGCTCTTCAAGTGAAGATGAATATGTTATGATCTCCACTCTCATGGGAACTGTCACTCATGGAAGCAAAGATTGGCTTATTGACAATGGGGCTTCCAAGCACATGACAGGTTTCAAGGAATCCTTTGAGAAACTATACGAACATAATTCACCCCATAAGGTGAAGCTTGGGGATGACTGCCAATATCCCATAAAAGGTAGTGGTGAATCCTCCTACAAGCTAGACTCCGGAAAGTCTATGAAAATGAAGGATGTCTTGTTTGTACTAGGACTGAACAAGAATCTTCTATCCATATCAGCATTGGATGCAAAAGGCATGAGGGTTGCATTTGTAGATGGCCAAGTCCTCATGTGACCAAGAGGAAAGACTATTGATGATGCAATAGTTATTGGAGAATAAGAAGGAGGTTTATACAAACTGAAGGGCCATCCAGAACAAGCTATGGTCCATGACACAGTAGACACAAATTAACTTTGGCACAGAAGGCTTGCACATGTGCATTATAGAGCACTACCACTTGCAAGAAAAGATGTTGAAGGTCTTCCAAAAATCCAAGCAAAACATGAAGGGGTTTACAAAGGATGTGCAAAAGGAAAGAATACAAAGAAGACATTTCCAAGTAGTGAGAGCAAGGAAAAAGAAATCTTGGAAATCATCCACTCCGATGTATGCGGACCAATGTCATCAAGTTCACTAAGCGGGTATGTATACTATGTTTATTTCATTGATGATTTTTCTAGGAAGACATGGATTTACTTCATGAAGAACAAAGATGAATTTTTCAGCAAGTTCAAGGAATTCAAAGCCTTGATTGAGAACCACACAGAAAAGAAGATCAAGACCTTTCGATCAGATAATTGCGAAGAATTCACATCAAATGAATTCAAAGACTTATGCAAAGAATCAGGGATTAAGAGGGAGTTTTCCACTACTTATAATCCACAACATAATGGGGTTGCAGAAAGGAAGAATAGAACTATCATGGAAGCTACAAGAGCAATGCTTCATGATCAAGATATTCTTATGGATCTATGGGTAGAAGCTGCTAGAACAGCGGTGTATGTATAGAACCGTACTCCACACAGAGTACTCGAGAACAAGACTCTTGAAGAAGTCTTCTTTGGCAAGAAACCAAAAGTCAGCTATCTCAGAATATTTGGTTGTCCAGCGTCCATACACATTCCAAAAGAGAAGAGAACAGAACTAGATCCTTCAGGAAAGAAGGGTATATTTGTGGGATACTCTGAAATCTCGAAGGCTTACAGAATATACTTCCCATAATACAAGAAGATCAACATCAGCAGGGATGTAACATTTGATGAAGACATAGCTTACAACAAATCGAGAAAGAGACCTAGTGAAGATATTGAAGAAGCAGAAGCACCCAGAATTCATGATACAACCATGAATGAAGAAATTCAAGAAGAAGATTGATAATTTGAAGAACCACAAAGACCTGTAGATCCACCTCAAGAGAAGAATCCTCACAAGAGGAAACCTGCTTGGGTATGAGAAATTATCCAAGGTGTAGAAAGATATGGGGCTCTATGTTGGGCTCTGATCTACAAATGTGAATCAGAACTTAAATTTAAATCAATCCGGGTCAGTAAAATTCGAGACACATCCAGGTTTTAGGACTTAGGGGCTAGACTTATCTGGAATTTAGCTAACTGTAAATTAAATCTACTGACAGATGAAAAATACTGCAACTTACAGATACAAAATCCTTTTACAAGGGTGACTTCATTTGTTTCTTTTTAAGAACACAGTAATTGATTTATGAAAGCAAAAAGGACTGAGATAAAAAAAAAACAATTTAAATAGTAAATCTATAACCCTAGGATACAGACTACAAGGTTCTGCTCAGTTTCCCAGCGTTGAATGAACAGTCATCAATTCAATTCCTTTACGAGAAATTATTCATAATTCATAATTGTTTTCTTGACACTTCTCATTTAAATAAACAGCAATATATAATGTACTGAAATCGTGGTCTGAACCATCAATATCTTCAGCATTTAACCAGTAAAAGAACAACTTTTATCCAATATTGCCAGTGATATACAGCACGATAGAAATTGTAGCTTGAACCATGAAATGAAAGGAACAGAGCATTAATAAAATCGATTAAAAACTTAACTGAATTTTTTCTGCAATTGATAAACTAGAAACTACAGGGTAACACATACCAATAGCACGATTTAAATAACTTGCACCAGAATGAAATCGCTACAATCACCCAATCGCTACACCGGCAATGTAAAAGTGTGTGAACTCAACAATGGGGGCCCTCCAAGGCCTTGCTCCACACATAGTTAAATATTTACAGTACTAAAACTTGATATGCATTCACCATAAATTGTTTACACAGCAATACCACGTAGTTCAGAAGCAAAGTGCGTTCCTCTTCAAAATCGTGATCATTATTCACTGTTTTGTGAAGGATTTATACAAATTCGAAACACAACTAGAAATGCTATAATTCTGCAACTTAATTAATGAACATAGCTAACGAGATCCTCATCAGAATCGTGAGACTCCACAAAATCAAAAAATGTTCCTTCTTTTGTGCTGGATGTAGAACAGGTGGCCGCCCTTGACTGAAGTTGACTTGACATCTGTACAGGCCACATCACCTAACCGTTGAATGTTCATCCATCTGTGGACACTAAGGATCCATTCTCTATCCTCCAGTTCCCTCCTAGCTATCCTGCAAATGCTCAATCTTGGAGATAATACGGGAAGTTAGTACATCTCGTAGTCTAAGTAAAAATCCTAGTTAAAATGCTTAAAAAGTCTCAAAACTCAATTTATTAGCAAGCAATGACATTATACCTCTTTAACCAAGGTTTATGGATGAACTTTAAAGCTTTCTACTCAATATGGATGTTTTATGAAGGAAATAAAAGATATCTAAGAGGCAAAAAGGGGTCAAAAACGGTGCCCAACACTCTAGAAGAGAGTCACAAATAAAGAAAGAGAACCATATCTTGCTACGAATATGTAGCCTTACTATGTGACTTTATCAATGAATAACCTTCCAGTTATGAAGAAGCGGTAGAATGGAAAGAATAGAAGGATGCTATGATCGAAGAGTATCAATCTATCATGAAGAATGATGTTTGGGATGTTGTCCTAAGACCATAAGGGAAGTCGGTTGTAACTTCCAAATAGATCTACCAGATCAAGCATGCTGCAGATGGTAGCATAGAGAAATATAAGGCAAGACATTAGAGGAAATTTGGGGTCTAAAATGGGCCTTATAAGAAAACGTGCCAAAATAAGTTTTTGTGAGTTGGAATTCAAGAACCAATAAAATTTCAATAAAATCAGTCAACCATAATGGTTGAGTTGACATATTTGTCATAAAAAAAAACTACCTTTTTTGTTCGTATTTTCAACATATCTCATTGTATTTTTACTCAAATTTCAATCATGAGAGCTCGTTGGATGTGAGAATTCGATTCTGCATCCAACGAGCTCTCCCGATCGAAATTTGAGTAAAAACACAGGGAGATATGTCGAAAATACGAACACAAAAAGTAGTTTTTTTCTTTCTTCCTCCAAAATTAATAAATATTATTTTATTATTTTAACTATTATTTTATTATTTTCCTTAGGAGGCCCATTTTAGACCCCAAAATTCCTCTAATGTTTGTGGCCCGTGGCTTCTCACAGAAGGAAGGAATAGATTATAAAGAAACCTTTGCACCTATAGCTAGATACACTTCCATCAGATCGGTACTTGCTTTGGCTGTAGTAATGAAATGGAAGATACACCAAATGGATGTCAAGACTGCTTTCTTGAATGGTGTAGTGGAAGAGGAAGTGTATGTAGAACAGCCACTCGGTTTTGAGACACATGATAGGGAGCATCATGTGTGCAGATTGAAGAAATCCCTGTACGGTTTGAAACAGGCACCCAAAACATGGTACGGCAGAATTAACAGCTTTATATCCAGTTTGGGCTTTACCAAGAGTAAAGAAGATTCCAACATTTACTACAAGGTTGAAGATGGAAACCCAGTGATGCTCCTACTATATGTAGATGATCTGTTTGTAGCAGGTATTGATCGGTTGATTGCTGATACATAGATAAATCTTGCTGTTGAGTTCAAAATGAAGGACTTGGGAATGATGCATTATTTTCTAGGTATGGAGGTGTGGCAGAATGCAGATGGAATATCCCTCGGACAAGGGAAGTATGCAGTAGAGATCGTGAAGAGGTTTGGGATGATGGACTGCAAGGCCATGACCACACCTATGGCATCGAACCCGAAGCTATTGAGTGATGCTTTATTAGAGACGGTTGGTGCTACGATGTATTGTCAGATGATTGGGCACTTGATGTACTTGACGAACACAAGACCAGACATTTGCTTTGCTATGAACACCTTGAGCTAGTTCTTGACAGATCCAAGACATGTTCACTTGATTGCTGCAAAGCATATTCTAAGGTACCTGAGGGGTACAATTGATTATGGGCTTAAGTATGAGGCGAATCAGAAGATTAAATTGGAGGGTTATGTTGATTCAGATTGGGCAGGAAGTGCCATCGATAGGAAGAGAATTTCAGGTTGTTGCTTCAGTATGGGATCAGGTGTGATCTCGTGGTTTAGCAAGAAGCAATCCTATGTGGCACTGAGTACAGTTGAAGCGGAGTATGTCGCATCTTTTTCATCTAGTTGTGAGGTAGTATGGCTATGAAAGCTACTGTCTGATTTATTTGATCTCCAGATGGATGCTACTTGTATACATTGTGACAACCAGAGTTGCATGAAGTTGTCAAAGAATCCATTGTTCCATGAAAATTTGAAGCATATCAAGATCAAGTATCACTATATCAGGGATATGGTGCAAAGGAGAGCAGTGAAGCTCCAGTATGTTGCGACGGAGGAACAGATAGCTGATGTGTTGATGAAGCCATTGGCTAGGGTGAAGTTCAAGTACTTTAGGGAGAAGCTTGGTGTTCTCCATATCGATCTTTCCTCCAAGGGAAAATGATGAGAACCATAGCCATTCTGACATGGTGAGAGTATTGGTTCCTTCCATGGTCAGATGTAAGGGCTGAGCCATTCTGTCATGGTGAGAGGATTGGTTCCTTCCATGTCAGATGTGAGTGTTGATCCATTCTAATGTGACTATATGATTGGTTCCTACATGATCAAAAGTAAGCGCTGAATGCCATTCTGAGAATGGAGGCGCCTGGTCAATTACTAGGTAGCTCATTCTAGGATTGGGGGCCATTCTGATAGGACTCTAGTATTGGTTTCTACATGATCAGATGTGAGTGAACGCCCTTCTGACATTGGTTGTCAGATGTAAGTGCAGATCCCTTTTGGCATGAAGGATTGGTTCCTTGCATAGTCAAATATAACTGCTAAACCTTCTGACATTGGTTTTCAGATGTAAGTGCAGAGTCTTTTGGCATGGAGGACTGGTTCCTCACATGGAAAAGTGTAAGAGCTGGGCCTTTTCAATCATTGGTTGATGGATGTGAGTGATGGGCCTTTCTGACAGGGTTGTGGGAGGTGTTCCCACATGGCCAAATGTGAGTGGTGGGCATTTCCTTTTTGATATGATTATAGGATTTGTTCCTACCTGATCAGATATAAGTGTTGGGCGGGCCATTCTGACTTAGGGTCAGATATAAGTGCTGGAAAATACCTACACAGAGGGTACGCTTACAACCAGCATGAAAAAGTGCTGGCTCTATAGAACTTTCTGTGACAAGAAGAATCATGAGATAGCACCCGTGAAGATTCAGTGTTTATGATCTAGCAGAGATGATCCAAATCGAGGGATGATCCAGATCCAGAGATGATGCTCCAGAGATGATCCAGATTGAGGGATGATCTAGATCCAGTGACGATGATCTAAATCGAGTGATGATCCAGATCTAGATGAATATGACTTGAAGATGAAGATGAATTGAAGATAGAGATGACTTGAAGGTGAAGATGACAAAGACTCGATGATGATCCAGATGATATAAAGAAGAATACTTGTGCTGATAAATTGTGTCGAGAGAATACCTTCCTAGCTGAGAGGGAGTGTTGATGTAATTGTAACTTTAGAATGTAGTCACTTGTATTTCTTATGTATTGTAACCCGATGTTTATTCTGGGATATATTTGTAATGCACTTGAGTCATGTCATGCCCCAATGTTCCTATCAGGAAGTTTCTATAATGTAAACAAGTCATGTCAAGTCAAGGTGGTTAACTCTGCTATTGTCTAAGGGTTCAAATCCCCGCAATTCTGGGGCACTAGGGTTATTAGAATCACCTATTGAAGTCAGCCCTAGTTGGGTTTAGTCAAGTTGGGAATTAGTATAAATAGAGAGCTAGCCTCTCTATTTATCACACACTCACTCACACTTAGTTGTAGTGCATAGCTGAGGAAGAGAAAGACACTGGGCAAGGAATAAAGAGGTTACTGTTCTTGAAAGATCATCTTACTGTTTTTGGGTTTTAATTTGGTGCTAATTCTATCTCTGAGGAAGTTTCGAGGTTTTCTCCATTCATGGTTTCCCTAAGGAAAAACACTGTGTTCATTGTCTCTTGTGTTTGATTGATGTTCTTGTTGTTCTCTTAGTTAAAGATCCTAATGATATGCTAGCTTAATGTTTAAAATCTAACAATAGGAAGTTCTACAGAGCCAGCCCATTTTCATGCTGGTTGTAGGCCTACCCTTCATGTAGGTCTTCAGTGCTTATATCTGACCCTAAGTGAGAATGGTCCACCTAGCTCTTACATCTGACCTCATCTTGTCAGAAAGGCACACCCAGCACTCACATCTGACCTCATCTTGTCAGAAAGGCCCAGCACTCACATCTGACCATGTGTAAACACAACGCACCAGAATGGCTCAGTACTTATATCCGACCATGTGTGAACATACCGCATCGAAAATGCTCAGCACTTACATCCGACCATGTTGGAAAACACTGCATCGGAAGGGCTCTATACTTACATTCAACCATGTTTGAAAATGCTGCATCGAAAGGGCTCTGCACTTACATTTTACCATGTTCGAAAACACCGCATCGAAAGGGCTCTCAGTCCCAGACTAAGGATTCCTGGTAACTGACCAAGTGCCTCCATTCTCCCAGAGAATGGCATCAGCCCTTATATCTGATCAAGTGGGAACACATCCCTCAATCACATCAGAATGACCATGCGCTCACATATGATCATGTATGACTACATCCTACATTCATATCAAAATGACCCTCAATCCCAGACTGAGTATTCCTGGTAACTAACCAAGTGCCTCCATTCTCCCAGAGAATGGCAACTTAGCACCAAGCTAAGTATTACTGGTAACTAACTAGGTTCCACCATTCAAAGAATGGCATTCATCCCTTATATCTGATCATGTAGGAACCAATCCTACAGTCACATCAGAATGGCTCAACACTCACATCTGACATGGAAGGAACCAATCCTCTCACCATGATAGAATGGATTAGCCCTTACATATGACCATGGAAGGAACCTAATCCTCCCACCATGTCATAGTGGCTCTGGGTCTCATCATTTCCCTTTGGAGGGAACCTTGATCTGGAGAACACCAAGCTTCTCCCTGAAGTATTCAAACTTCACTCTGGCCAATGGCTTCATCAACACATCAGCTATATGTTCGCTCGTCACAACATACTGGAGATTCATTGCTCCTCTCTGCACCATATCCTTGATATAGTGATATTTGATATCATACTGAAGTATCACCTCGAAGTGCTCTCCCTATCAATGGCACTACCTACCCAATACAAATCCACATAACCTTCCAGCTTAATCTTCTGATTTTCCTCATACTTGAGCCCATAATCAACTGTACCCTTCAGCTACCTCACTGCATGCTTTGCAACCATCAGGTGAACATGTCTCAATGTGTTCACAGCAAAGCAAATATCTGGTCTCGTATTTGTCAGGTACATCAACTGACAATACATCATGGAATCAACCGAATCTGATGAAGCAACACTCAATAGATTATGGTTCGATGCCATAGATGTGGTCATGTCCTTGCAGTTCGTCATCCCAAACATTTTCAGGATCTCTATTACATACTTCCCTTGTCCAAGGAAGATTCCATCCACATTCTGTCACACCTCCATGCCTAGAAAATAGCGCATCGACACATAACAGGAGCATCACTGGTCTTCTGCCTTCAACCTTGAGGAAAAGGTTGGAATCTGCTTTACTCTCACTAAAGCCTAGATTCATCAGTAATCTGTCCATCCTATCATACCATGTTGAACCTCAGGATATTTTGTAGACACTCCCTCTGAAACAGAGCATCATACTCCCTCTGTCTTCCGTACTCTATGCACTAAAACATTCTGTACCAAAGTGACAAGTAGCTTCCTCTGCTACTAACATTCTATGTATCCATCTAGGATCACTAGATACCAATATCCTCTATCTTGAAATTTTTCAAAATTTCTTCTCGCACCCATCTGTGAGCCTATCATCCTCTATAGACTTTCATCTTCAACCTTGTAGAAAAGATTAAGATCTTCATCAAGCTCGCCATGTATGTGTTATCCCATGGGTGTCTTCTGAGCTCGTACAAGGCCTTCTTTCATTTGCACACATGATTTTTCCTGTCATGTGTCTCAAATCCCACTAGCTACAAATGTCTCTTTGTAATATATGCCTTCTTTTCGTGAGAAGCCTCCTACTACAAATCTTGCCTTGTATCCCACGATGTTTCCATCTACTGCATCATGGAACTACGAACTTCCCTACATCCTAGACATCATTCTTCTTGAACTGGTCTTCCCTTTCTTCTTGGTTACTTCTTCATAGCTAGAAGTTTCTACATCAATGATGTCACTTCATTCATCATATTATTCTTAATCTTGAACTGTCGTCACTTGTTCTTCGGAACAAGTCTCATCCTTCTTTGCTTGTAGGCGATTTTACGCGATCTTTCCTACAAGTCAAATGCATTAGTTGTATGGTTAGAAACATTTCATAGGGCATATTCATAATGAAAAATTCTTATGCATAAATATATGATCATGCAACTACTTTAGCCAATACAACATCCATCCATATCTCACGGAAACTTTCTAGATGCCTTCCATCTCTACCAAGACAACATTGAGATTGTGCACTAATCCAATATGTCAACAAAGAGGTTTCATTCTAGATAAGTAGCAATGTAGAGTTGTATAGCACCATGAGCTACTTACCCATCACATGCATATTAGTAGTATACTGTCATTAATGCAAACATTCTATTATGCATAATACATCAACTGAATATAAACAAATGCATAACAAGACAATATCATAAAATGACAATTGAATACTTATCTTTATTTGTTTCGTGGGTAGACTCCTTCTTGAGCCTTCAGCTTCATCATCTTCTTCATTCATGAATTCATCATTTCTTATCCAAATTCTCAAGATGGATAAGAGGTTCTTCAAGAATTGAGTCCTTCATATTCCTCATCGCTTGAGGGATCTTCTTTTGATGGTGAGAGCTTGATCTTCAGTTGATCCCATCTTCTCTTCTCTTATTATGAGTAGAGCTTCTTCTTCTTCCTAGAGTCTGTTGAAAGTAATCACTTCCTTCTGGCACACATTCCTTGAATGAATGAATCCCATGATCCTGGGAGGCCATTCAAGGGGGTTATCACAACTTCTACATTCTCCACTTCTTCTTCTACCGCTTCAAGTTGTTATTTGATTTGAGAGACCCTTGTAAAGTATGACTGTATGGTCTCTGCATTCTGGATATTCACATTCTTCAACTGGCTGCTTAAGGTCATATTCCAATTTATGTTCTTCCCTTCAAATAGCTTGGTCAAGGAATCAAACATCTTCGGTGTCTTTAGGGAAGACGCGTGTGGTACAAGTTGATCCGTGATTGAATCAACAATTATCTTCTTGGCTTTGACCAAGTTATTCTTGTGTAAGGCTTCTAGTCTCATCTCCCTCTGGAACTGGAGCCTCTCTACTCATGTAGGTGTCCAATTCATTTTCTTCAGAGAGATCATATACTTCCATATGCCCCAATAAGTGAGTGTGTGTGTGATAAATAGAGAGGCTCACTCTCTATTTATATTCTTTCATTCACTTGAAAGCCACTCCAACATGTCGGCCTCACTTAACAATTACTTACTAGAGCCGACATCTCTAGGAGTGTCTAATAACCCTAGTGCCCCACAACTTGTGGGGAATTTTCCTCCTCTGAACAAGAAGGAGGTTTATCCTTAACACAACAGTGGGGACTATTTCCCCAACTTACAATGACTCACTTAGGGTTGGATTCTCTAGGATAGTCTAATAACCCTAGGGCCCCACAACTGCGGGGACTTTAACCCTTGACAAATAGGAGGGTTACCGACAATTAATTGACATGACTTGTTCACATTATAGAAACTCCCGATATGAACATCGGGGCATGACATGACTTAATTACATTACAAACACATCCCGGAATAAACATCGGGGTATAATACATAAGATATACAAGTGAATACATTCCAAAGTTACAATTACATCAACAGGTATGGAGGGCATATCCCTCCATCCTCACCGTTTGTGGGACTTATTCTTACTTACCTGGGTGTATATTCAGGAAGCAAAAATCCTTTTTCGGGATTTAATTTTCAAACCATTTGTCAAACTTCAACTGCACCAATCAAGAGTTCTCCCTTTTCATGGTTCAATGGAAGGAATGTCACTTTTGTGTCTACGAAACCTATTTCAGTTAAAAATAGCCAGACTCAGTATAGTGCACCTCAAGGGAGAAACCCTTTGGATTTTGGGTGAAACCCCTTTCAAACAGTTGTCACTTCACAACTGATGTTTGGAGGAAACCCCAACCAACCTTATAGGAACGTTGGTGCAAGAAATTGCTTCCACCAAGCCCCTCAAGTTTTGGGTAGACAACCTCTCTCGTTTCTGGAAAATTCAAACTTGTGAGATATTTCAAAATGGATAAAAGAACCTGTGCATCATGACCCAACCTGGCCATTGGTTCCGATCAAATTACCTTCAGACATTCCCAAATTTGAAGGAAAAACTAGAGAAGACCCTGGAGACCATGTCACTACCTTTCATTTATGGTGCTCCTCCAACTCGTTGAATGATTACTCTATTTGGCTATGGATTTTTCAAAGAAAGTTAACTAGCATGGAATCCAAATGGTACATTGAACTTCCATCTTCTACTTACAATAATTTCCTTTATTTAGCAACAACTTTTCTCAACCACTTCCAACTTCCTATCTGATATGATGTCAGTGCACACATTTTTTCAACCTTTAGGAAAAACAAGGATACACACATTTCTAACCATATTCAAGAATAGAAAATGCTAAAGAGTTTTATTAAATCCAACATCCCTCCTGAGGTCTTATTAGAATGGTTTTTGAAGTTTTAGGTAGCTTAATTTAATTTATGGTAGTATGGGATTTTTTATGAAATCATACCAAATGCACCTAAGTCAAACACTGATTTTGTGAAGCCCAAAAATGGACCACATGTCGATGAAATTGTGGGTTTAGTTGAAACACCTATTGTGGAATCTTTAGTGAAACAAATACATGAGTTATCTGTAAAGAAATCCATGTTAGAGGAAGATAATTCTCCCACACCCTCCCCTAAAAATGTGAATTTTTACAAGGAACAATCCAATCAAAAGGGTACTCAACAACCCAGTGGGAAGAAAAAAAAGGAAATAAGGGTGAGAGAAATAAAAATAAGCCTAAACCCATGAATGAAGCTAAGGGGGTAAAAAAGAGAAAATGAAAGTGAAATTCCCATGCAATATTTCTAGGAAGATCACCTAACCTATCAATTCCCCCTCATGGAAAAATATTAGAAGTTGTTGAAGCAACAACATATCGTCCTTAAGGATCCATTCCCAAAAGGACAAAATACGGCTTCAAGTGATCCTAAGACTATTGGGGGATCTCTGGACCAATTCATGGATTCTACCCTCACAAGTTGAGCCTGAAATTCCCCTATCTGCAGTAGAAGTGACCTACTAAGCTATATATGATGTTGATGTTGATTCCATATTGACTCCTTATGCCTTAAAGGAGTCAGATGAAGCCTATTTTTCCATATGGGTGGTGAACTCGACATACTCTTACAATTTCTTAGACATGTTTTTACCGTCAGATGAATCCATCTTGAAAACTATGACAACACCTAAGAAAATTTGTGAAGATTTTCATCACAAGTATTACTTTCTTCTAGAACTGAGCAAAAAGAGAATTTCGAGTTTCACGTGAGACTAAGTAAAGAGGTTGATCATCCTGTGAACCCGCTACCCAAAGAAGGAGTGTTTGCTGAAGTGAATATGGTGAACATTTCCAAGACCAGACCAATCAACATTTCCACCAAACCGGGCATTGGAGAAAACTCTTCCTCTGAAGAGATTGCCATTTATACAACCATTTTTAAGGAATTACATGAATTCTTCGCCTAGTCATGAGAGGATATTCTAGGTATATACCCATCTATTGTTGAACACAAAATAAGGACTTATCCCAATGTTAAACCTATTTGGAAAAAAACATGTCATGTTAACCATCGGAAGGTAACAACTGTTAAAGATGAAGTCGAAAAGTTGTTGAAAGTTGGGTTCATATACCCTATCTCATTGACATAATGGGTATCTAATCCACTCCTGGTAGATAAGAAACAAAGAATTATATGCATTTGTACAAGATTTATAGATTTAAACAAAGTGTGGCCTAAAGACAACTACCCTATGCCATTTACTGATCAAATAATTGATGTGTGTGCACGTAGTGAAGTCTTTTCCTTTATGGATGGTTTTTCAGGGTATAACTAGATATGAATCAAATGTGAAGACCAGCATAAGACTACTTTCATTTGTGAATGGGGTAATTTAGCATATAAGTAAATGCCTTTTGGCTTGAAAAATACTAGAGCTACTTTTCAACAGGAAATTAATTTCTCTTTCCATGACATTAAGCATATTGTCTAACCCTACCTAGATTATCTTCCAGCACACTCTCTCAAGAGAAAAGATCATCTCGATCATTTGCAATTGGTATTTGAAATATGTTGACGCTACAAGATTCGTTTAAATCCCCATAAATGTGTCTTTTGTGTCGAATCAATACTACCACTAGGGTTTATTTTCTCCAAGAAATGCATAAGGTTTGATGAATTAAAAGTTGAGGCAATTATCAATCTACCTCCTCGAACAATTAGAAAACTTCATAGTTTAGAAGGAAGATCCAATTTTCTCACCCGATTTAAATTAATTATGCAAATAATACTAAAGGTTTCATGCAACTGCTTAAGATAAACACTCCATTTATACGGGATCAAGCCGCACAAAAGTCATTTGAGGCACTTAAAAAGGTATTATTCGCAGCTCCTTTGTTGCACCCGCTAGACTACACTAACGAATTTATATTGTATCTCACCGCATCATATTCTATTAGGGTTAACCTTGAGTGGGGAATGAGTCAAAGGTGGTTGAGGTATAGCACATGGTTTGGGAGCATGGTTTACTATAGCCCATGGTATTTTTCCATGGTATCGGTGGCCAATGCTATTTGGTGACCCATAGTATTGTCCCATGGTATTGCATGTAAATAAGACTTTATAAGGATTAAGGATGCTCCACCATAAAGTGGCCTAAAGGAGAGTGGTGGCTAGCTCACTTGACTCGTCTTGGTCAGTTTAAGTCAACAAAAATAATAGATCTATTATGGTAGTTTTCCCCGTTTTTGGGTTTTCCACGTAATAATAGATCTATTCAATGGTTGCTTGTTGTAATGTTTATTTATCACATATTATTATTATTATTATTAATGCTCATTAAAATACCAAGAAATGGTATCAAATCCATGGTTGCCATTAGTTGTGCTTGTTGTGTTGTTCCTAGTTTTTTGAATTAATTTTGGGGTGCATGTTCGGTGGTACTCGACACCCCAACAATTTTGGTTCCTAGTTAAAAGTTGAGTTCCTGGGGTTCTAGAAGGACACGGTATCCTTCTTATGCGTAGAGAAGGGATGTTGCATCAAGTGTGGAATGAACCACTAGGTATGTACAAGCGTGGAAAGTGTACTTGTAGCCTAGATTTATGTGGATCAGAAAAGTTGAATCTTTGATTGGGGGAGGAATGTGAGATGGTTTAATCTCGATTGTGGGACCAAGATTAATGAGCCATGTATGTGAAGAGAATTCCTTGAGAACTAGCGATTACATTGGTTGAGGACCCATGTAATCTGGTAGATGGATTCCTTTTATATGGAATTCAATGATAAGGTTAGATGTAGGTATAAAAGGAGCATTGAATAAAATGAGTGAGCATAGAAAAGAAAGAGGATGTAGAAACATATGGTGATGGTGTAGTCAAAATGAAGACACATGAAAAAAATTAATGGACCAGTTTGCATGTAAAAGAGAATATGGTTGTAAGATCTAGTAAGGCATGCATACCCCTGGTAACTCACTGGTAAAGTCAAGATATAGACCTAGGTGATAGGGAGTGCATGTGAGATTCCTCGATAAAAATTTGAGGTGGGTTAGTGTTTACTCCAAGTCAAGTTTAAAGGGGGTATTTCTAGGTTTAACCTTGACTACGGAATAATTAAAAGGTGGTTGAGGTCTACCACATGGTTTGGAAACATGGTTTGTTATAGCCCATGATATTTTCCCATGGTATTGGTGGCCAATGGTATTTGGTGACCCATAGTATTGTCCTATGGTATTGCATGTAAAGAAGCCCTTATAAGGCTTGAGGAGGCTCCATTGTAAAGTGGTCTGGAGGTGAGTGATGTCTCACTTGGATCGGCTTGGCTGGTTTAGGTCAAGGGAAATAATAGGTCTATTATGGTGGTTTTTATCAGTTTTGGGTTTTCCACGTAATCATTACGTATATATTAATGGTTTCTTGTTTTAATGTTTATTTCTCACATATTATTTATTATTAATGACCATTAAATTACTAAGAGACTCCACAGTTGGCATAGTGCTGGTTCAGGAAGAGGATCAACTCGAAGAGCATGTCATATACTATCTCAACTAAGCTTTGGAAGAGCCTAAACTTCGCTACTCACACTTTGATAATTTTGCATTAGCAACCGTGTACATCGTTCAAAGTTTGTGTCACTATATATTATTACACACAACCACTGTTATTGCGGATTAAAATAATTTCCAATATGCTTTATCCTGATAAATAATAGAGGGAAAATTCAATAAGTTGACCGTCATACTTTAAGAGTTTGACCTGGATTTTCAATTCTCCATGTCCAAAAAGTCCTTGGTGTTCACAAATCTTATATATGAGTTCCCTAGTGATGAAAACATTATGATAGAAGATAAATCACTCCCATATGAACACATCTTCTTAATTTAAACCTCATATCCTTGGTATGGAGATATTTTGATATATCTTCAAACTCTAAAGGGTTCCACAGCCTCCTCACGAGAAGAGTGGCGAAAGCTACAAATTAACGTGAAAAACTACCTCATCGTTAGTGATACACTATAGAGAATAGGGGTAGACTCAATCTTGCATCAGTGTCATACTGACGAAAATGAAGAGTTAGTCCTGAATGATGCACATGGTGGAGCATGTGGGGGTCATTTATATGGGTTAGAAATGTCCCAGAAGATATTGTGTGTCAATTATTTTTGTCCCACCATATTTAAATATTGTGTTGAATTTTTTAATTGTTTTCATCCTTGTCAGCTTTGTACCAAAAATATGTGGTCACACCCTACTCCACATTTCTCCATCATCACGGTAGGACCCTTGACTCAGTGGGGGGTGGACTTCATGACATGTAAACTAGTTTCCATCGGGGGGGGCATAATTATATCATTGTTGTTGTAGACTACTTCACTAAGTGGGTAGAGGCAATGTCTACCTTAAAAGCTGATGGCGAGATTGCAACTTATTTCGTATTTAACCATATTATCACCAGATTCAGTAATTCGAAACAGATTGTTGCTGATAATGGAATTCACTTCCAGAATAAGATGATGACTGAATTAACTACTATGCTTGGTTTCAAACAATAACACTCATCTTCATTCTATACGTAAGCAAATGGACAAATAGAGTTTGTTAATGAGACTTTGAAAACCATTCTTAAGAAGACCATTAATGCTAGTAGGTCCAATTAGAACATCATGCTTTCTCTGACGCTTTGGGAATAATGAACCACTGTTAAGACTACTACAAGTTTTTCACCTCTCCAAATCGTCCGTGGGGTGGAGGAATTTATACCGATTGAATGCGAGATTCCATCGTTGAAAATTACGATACAATTGCCACCCGAGAATTCCGATCTAGAAGAGAGTTTGCTGCATTTAGAAAATCTAGATGAAAAAAACAGAGATGTTCTTACAACAAACGAGGAACACAAGAAATGGGTGAATATCCAATATGATAAATCAATTAAACTTAGGATTTATCAGAGGTATATCTTGTGTTAGTCTACAACCAAGACCAGGAACCCTTGGGGGTACTAAATTTTAAGTCCAAGTAGCTCGGACCCTACATTGTATCTAAGGTCCTGAAGAAGGGAGCATATGATTTAATATACTGTGATGGGAATAAGTTGTTGGAGCCCCGGAACGGGCTCTCCCTAAAAAAGTATAATTCCTAGGATACATGTTTTTCTTGTATATTTGTACAATTTTTTAAATTATCATATTTTATTGTTCCTTATGTAAGTCTAGTTAGGCTTCATATGTCTACCGATATCTTCAAAGGATCTGTTGATGGGGAAAGCTTTCACACTTGCAATATTTCCTCGGTCACTTAGGTTATATATTCACCCATAGGATAACTAGTTCACTCGAGAGGTGTGTGTTTAGTCCCTTCCACTATCAACATAGCTGAATATAGCGTCATTATTGAGATCCTACGAGATGCTACTTCACACTGTAGATCATGTATTGTGGTTAGACTCAACTATCAATTAGTTGTATCTCAAGTTAATGGTGTTTACCAAGTGAGGAATCCGTCTTTGCGTTATCAGTTTTTAAGAATTAGGTTCCTTGAAAGAAATTGGATTACATTACATACAATCATATTTCAAGACATTAAAACTCATTAACTTATTCATATGCAAATTATATTCTAAATTGGC
This sequence comes from Pseudotsuga menziesii, assembly GCA_001517045.1. NCBI lineage: Eukaryota > Viridiplantae > Streptophyta > Pinopsida > Pinales > Pinaceae > Pseudotsuga > Pseudotsuga menziesii. The sequence continues at coordinate 24,997 of LPNX011156408.1, forward strand.
ATTTGTCTCATACACTATTAAAAAATAATCAGACATATAAACACAAACACATGGAAATACAAGTCAACATATGTATATATGTATAAATTAGTTCTATAACATCGAGTCTAGATCTAGACATCCAGTCATAAGGATGTAAGTAGTATTCCCACTTGTTGGGATTGTTCCCTCTTCTAGCATTGTTGGACTTGTGTTGTGACCTTCCCAAGCTTGGATGTGGACTGCTTAAGCCCAATACGGATTGGAGGTGACTATATAATACCTCTAAGGGAAGGTCATGGACTATACAAGCCTTCTAGGGCTTAGCCATGGATTGTCTTATATATGCTTCTAGGATTTAGGGTTTAGCCCGATGTAGTATGCATGACTATGGTTCCACTTTTTAGTTCCATAATATAAATCTAAAACACAAGTCCAAAAACGAAATCTTGTAAAATAACTTTTGACTACCTTCGCCATTTCACAAGAAAACTATATGGTGCACTAGAGGAGAGCGAGGTCTACAATATTATATATAGAAATCAATAATTTTAGATGATTTCAGAGAATCCACAGTAACTAAGTGACTAGGTCGACGTTTAGAATCCATATCCAGATTCATCATCAGGACGTAATGTCAAATGTTAAGAGCATGAGAACTAAATCATTAATATTAGAGACGTGGAGATAAAAAGATAAGATATGGTCTGCTTATGTGGAGAAGATAGGGTTTATTTGGTGAAGAAATTAGGGATTATAATTACATGAGGGATTGTCAAATAGTTTGATCAAAAACTTTTTTTTAAAAGGTTTATTAGGTTCCAATTAAAGCCTAAGTTTTCTATAAATTAGGTCATGATTCAAATTAAAGTTATTAAATGTTAGGAAAAATAGAAAGAACGGGGGGTTTATATTTTTTCTTTACGGTTGAGTATAGATGGAAGCCAGCTCGTGCTAACTTCCAGGCCTCCATCCCTATTCAAATTGTTCGGAAGTTTTATTATTTCTAAAGCTTCTCTAAATTTCCTTTTGAAGTAGTGGTCTTCTTTTGCGATGATTTTGTTGTCTTCTAGGAAAACTTGGCGTTTAGTTTTGGAAACATGTTATGCAAAAGTTGAGGTATAGATACATTCATTCCTAATGTCAACCCCATGTTCTTTTAACTGAGTGTGAAAGGAACGCCCGTCTCACCTATGTAACTGATCTTGCAAGACCAAGGGACTTTATAAACACCCCTAAATTATGTGTGATCAATTGGATCTTTTATGGATCTGATTTTCTTCCTAATGGTTTCTAGGGGTTTGAAAGAGGTTGTAATATTATTCTTATTAAGGATTATGGATATCTTATATGTTAACCCTTGAATGTAAGGTAAGTAAGCTCTTGAGTTAGTGGTCTCTTTATTAGCAGTTTTCAAATTAGCCTCGCTCTTATTGTGGGCTTTGTCTAGGGTTTTCTTGATATCCTTGGGCTTGTAACCTATGTTTATGAAAACTTATTTGAGGTGGTATTTTTCTTTTTCAAGATGTTTTGTATCTAAAATCCTTGAGGATCTAACTGCTAATGTGTTAAGAACCCCTATATTTTGAGACGGGTGGTGGTGGGAGTTTGTGTGGAGGTAGCTCTTTGTATGAGTCTTTTTTCTGAAGACTTTGTGTCCTAATGCACCATCTTGCTTTCTAGTTAGAAGGACATCAAGAAAGGGGATTCTCCCATTCTCCTCTAGTTCCATTGTGAACTTTATGTTGGGGGAGATACTGTTAAGATGTATAAAGAACTTTCTGAGTTCAGCCTCACCATGTGGCTAGATCACATTGGTGTCATTCACGTATCTCTTCCATTTTGTTGGCTTCAAAGGATAGGAGTCTATATCTTCTTTCTCGAACTTTTCCATGAAAATTTTTTCCACTATGGGTGAGAGGGGGGATCACATGTCTACCCCTGTGGTTTGTTCACAAAATTAACCTTGGAAACTTAAAAAAGTTGGTCTAAGGCATATTTATGCTAACCTAGATGTGTGAGGGTCGGTAGCCTCCTTAACGACTTGGATTGCTTCAACCAAAGGTATCTTAGTGAAGATTCAAACCACATCAAAGCTTAATATCATGTCTTTAGGTTCTATTTTCTCGTCTTTGATTAATTTCACAAAATCGCTTGAGTCTTTGATAAAGGACTCTGTATTTCCTACTAGGGGACCTAATATTTTAGCTACATATTTGTCAAGTTCATATGTGGTGGATCCTATAGTGTTGACAATAGGTCGAAGATGAACCCCTTATTTATGGATTTTTGGAAGGCCATAGATCCTAGGTGTGATCTCTCGGGTTGGGATTAAGCGCTTTTTTTATCCATCGTCAAATTTTGAGTTCATTATAGCTTTCTTAACCTCTCTAATCACTATAGAAATAGGGTTTTTACTTAGTTTTATATAAATACCACTTGTAGTGAGATGATCAATCATTTTGTTGTTGTAATATTCCCTATCCAAGACTATCGTGGCTCCTCTTTTGTCTGCTTTCTGGATAACTATGTGTTCAATTGATATAAGGTTTTTTAAGGCTAGTTCTTCTTCCATATTGATATTAATTTTGGGGGATTGGCCTTTATAAACACTACAGCGCATTCCTGTCTGATTGTTTCTTTGTGTACTTCATTCAGGTTTTGGATACTATCCTCTATCCTCTATGATATTGATTCAAAACATCAACCTAGTCACTTAGTTGTTGTGCATTCTCTGAAATCATCTCGAACTAACCACCACATAAATATGGCAATAGAAATCAATAATTTCATTAAGTTTAGCCCCTAGAGTGTTGCGCCCGCACAGAATGTTTTCATTTCAAGGTTTTCAAACTTCAATAATTAATAATAATAAAAAATAATTCATGAAATTTTTTGAAAAAAAAAACATTGCACTAGTACCATATGTCCTTTATATGGCTACAAGAGTTTATCCAAAAATGACATCATTTACCTCATATAGTGTTGCACCCGCACAAACGTATACGTTATGATCTACTAAAAATTTGAAAACCCAATTTAAGGGAAACTAATTTAATAATCATTTACACACATTTTATATAGATAAAATTTATATATTATGAAATATTATTCAATTACCTAACGTTTGTCTTTTTACTTCATCTTCAAATCAGTTAGGGAAGTACCTATAATTGCCACCTAAAGTTAGAGGTTCCATGTTTTTTCCGTGTTATGTGGAATCAAAAGTGCCTTTTGTAAATTTGAGCATATAGATCTGTAGACAAAAACAAAACTCACAAAGAAGATCTCACAATTTACTCAGCAATTGAAGAATGAAACAGTGCAAAAGGCTTGCAACTGTGAATGCTTTCATTAATCAAAAAAGTAATTTAGATAATAATTACAATGATGTAAAATGGATTTAATAGACACAAGCAATTCGAATCCACATGAGGAAGTTTGAATTGATGACTCTACTTGACTATAGGTAACCAAGACTTGTCTAAATCACAATTGGAGTTCTAAAATACAACCAACTGTTACATTTAGTATTAAATAAGGGTTAACTGACTGTGGTAGGTGAGAAAAACGCCCCACATGTGTGCAATTAATTAAACCATTATTTAACTAAATGTAGAGAGCTAGAACTAAATGTAACTGACTCCTAACTTGGCTGGACTAGTCATCAACTGAAGTTAAGGGCCCACTAGTTAACTGTCCTTGTCTAAATCATAACCGGAGTTCTAAAACACAACCAACTGTTACATTTAGTATTAAATAAGGGTTAACTGACTGTGGTAGGTGAGAAAAACGCCCCACATGTGTGCAATTAATTAAACCATTATTTAACTAAATGTAGAGAGCTAGAACTAAATGTAACTGACTCCTAACTTGGCTGGACTAGTCATCAACTGAAGTTAAGGGCCCACTAGTTAACTGTCCTTGTCTAAATCATAACCGGAGTTCTAAAACACAACCAACTGTTACATTTAGTATTAAATAAGGGTTAACTGACTGTGGTAGGTGAGAAAAACGCCCCACATGTGTGCAATTAATTAAACCATTATTTAACTAAATGTAGAGAGCTAGAACTAAATGTAACTGACTCCTAACTTGGCTGGACTAGTCATCAACTGAAGTTAAGGGCCCACTAGTTAACTGTCCTTGTCTAAATCATAACCGGAGTTCTAAAACACAACCAACTGTTACATTTAGTATTAAATAAGGGTTAACTGACTGTGGTAGGTGAGAAAAACGCCCCACATGTGTGCAATTAATTAAACCATTATTTAACTAAATGTAGAGAGCTAGAACTAAATGTAACTGACTCCTAACTTGGCTGGACTAGTCATCAACTGAAGTTAAGGGCCCACTAGTTAACTGTCCTTGTCTAAATCATAACCGGAGTTCTAAAACACAACCAACTGTTACATTTAGTATTAAATAAGGGTTAACTGACTGTGGTAGGTGAGAAAAACGCCCCACATGTGTGCAATTAATTAAACCATTATTTAACTAAATGTAGAGAGCTAGAACTAAATGTAACTGACTCCTAACTTGGCTGGACTAGTCATCAACTGAAGTTAAGGGCCCACTAGTTAACTGTCCTTGTCTAAATCATAACCGGAGTTCTAAAACACAACCAACTGTTACATTTAGTATTAAATAAGGGTTAACTGACTGTGGTAGGTGAGAAAAACGCCCCACATGTGTGCAATTAATTAAACCATTATTTAACTAAATGTAGAGAGCTAGAACTAAATGTAACTGACTCCTAACTTGGCTGGACTAGTCATCAACTGAAGTTAAGGGCCCACTAGTTAACTGTCCTTGTCTAAATCATAACCGGAGTTCTAAAACACAACCAACTGTTACATTTAGTATTAAATAAGGGTTAACTGACTGTGGTAGGTGAGAAAAACGCCCCACATGTGTGCAATTAATTAAACCATTATTTAACTAAATGTAGAGAGCTAGAACTAAATGTAACTGACTCCTAACTTGGCTGGACTAGTCATCAACTGAAGTTAAGGGCCCACTAGTTAACTGTCCTTGTCTAAATCATAACCGGAGTTCTAAAACACAACCAACTGTTACATTTAGTATTAAATAAGGGTTAACTGACTGTGGTAGGTGAGAAAAACGCCCCACATGTGTGCAATTAATTAAACCATTATTTAACTAAATGTAGAGAGCTAGAACTAAATGTAACTGACTCCTAACTTGGCTGGACTAGTCATCAACTGAAGTTAAGGGCCCACTAGTTAACTGTCCTTGTCTAAATCATAACCGGAGTTCTAAAACACAACCAACTGTTACATTTAGTATTAAATAAGGGTTAACTGACTGTGGTAGGTGAGAAAAACGCCCCACATGTGTGCAATTAATTAAACCATTATTTAACTAAATGTAGAGAGCTAGAACTAAATGTAACTGACTCCTAACTTGGCTGGACTAGTCATCAACTGAAGTTAAGGGCCCACTAGTTAACTGTCCTTGTCTAAATCATAACCGGAGTTCTAAAACACAACCAACTGTTACATTTAGTATTAAATAAGGGTTAACTGACTGTGGTAGGTGAGAAAAACGCCCCACATGTGTGCAATTAATTAAACCATTATTTAACTAAATGTAGAGAGCTAGAACTAAATGTAACTGACTCCTAACTTGGCTGGACTAGTCATCAACTGAAGTTAAGGGCCCACTAGTTAACTGTCCTTGTCTAAATCATAACCGGAGTTCTAAAACACAACCAACTGTTACATTTAGTATTAAATAAGGGTTAACTGACTGTGGTAGGTGAGAAAAACGCCCCACATGTGTGCAATTAATTAAACCATTATTTAACTAAATGTAGAGAGCTAGAACTAAATGTAACTGACTCCTAACTTGGCTGGACTAGTCATCAACTGAAGTTAAGGGCCCACTAGTTAACTGTCCTTGTCTAAATCATAACCGGAGTTCTAAAACACAACCAACTGTTACATTTAGTATTAAATAAGGGTTAACTGACTGTGGTAGGTGAGAAAAACGCCCCACATGTGTGCAATTAATTAAACCATTATTTAACTAAATGTAGAGAGCTAGAACTAAATGTAACTGACTCCTAACTTGGCTGGACTAGTCATCAACTGAAGTTAAGGGCCCACTAGTTAACTGTCCTTGTCTAAATCATAACCGGAGTTCTAAAACACAACCAACTGTTACATTTAGTATTAAATAAGGGTTAACTGACTGTGGTAGGTGAGAAAAACGCCCCACATGTGTGCAATTAATTAAACCATTATTTAACTAAATGTAGAGAGCTAGAACTAAATGTAACTGACTCCTAACTTGGCTGGACTAGTCATCAACTGAAGTTAAGGGCCCACTAGTTAACTGTCCTTGTCTAAATCATAACCGGAGTTCTAAAACACAACCAACTGTTACATTTAGTATTAAATAAGGGTTAACTGACTGTGGTAGGTGAGAAAAACGCCCCACATGTGTGCAATTAATTAAACCATTATTTAACTAAATGTAGAGAGCTAGAACTAAATGTAACTGACTCCTAACTTGGCTGGACTAGTCATCAACTGAAGTTAAGGGCCCACTAGTTAACTGTCCTTGTCTAAATCATAACCGGAGTTCTAAAACACAACCAACTGTTACATTTAGTATTAAATAAGGGTTAACTGACTGTGGTAGGTGAGAAAAACGCCCCACATGTGTGCAATTAATTAAACCATTATTTAACTAAATGTAGAGAGCTAGAACTAAATGTAACTGACTCCTAACTTGGCTGGACTAGTCATCAACTGAAGTTAACTGACCGTGTTTGGTTTCGGCACTCCCAGTTGCTTCCTAAATTGTAGGGATTGATCTAGGAGACTCCTAAACTTATGCAATCAAGTGCAATAAGTGGCAGTGAGCCTCAATTAGTGTTCCCCTAACTTTGGTAACTGAAACATGTGCCCCAATTTGCTCAAGTTTAACCAATGGTGCTAATGACTATAAATAGACTGGATGGACTCCTGATTTAGACATGACTCCTGATTTAGACATATGACCAAATTTGTACAAGGGAGGATTAATAATCCTAACACCTTTAAAGGAGTCCATGATTCTGCATCATCCTACCATCTAACTGTACTTGGGACTGATTATATCTATTTCTAGTGTCTTTACTCTTGCTCAAATGCTAAGGATGTATGTAATGAAGAATCCCAGCAAGTGGGAATACTATGTACACCTTATAGAATTTTCATATAATAATAGATATCATACTTCAACAAAAATGAGTCCTTTCAAAGTACTCTATGGTCAGAAATGTGAAAGACTAGCTACATGGGATAGCCTAATGGACAAGCTCATGTTAGGGCCAGTCCTACTAAAATACTTGGAACAAGTAGTTACAAAAGTGCAACAAAATCTAAAATAAGCACAAGAAAGGAAAAATATTTATGCTGATAGAGACCAAAGGTATAAAGAGTATCAGATCAAAGATCATGTGTACTTGAAAGTAAAATTAAAAAAGAGTTCTTAATCCGAGGGAGATGCCAAAAACTAGCTCTGAGATTTTGTGGGCCTTTTGAAATTCTGGACAAGAATGACCCAACAGCTTATGAATTAGCATTTCCTTCTCATGTGAAGTTTCACAGTGTTTTTTATGCGGAACATTATTGAACTTGCGGAATTTAACCTACGATGGACATACCACTGTTTGGTCGTAAGCTTTTCTTACGTTCTATCATCTTACTTTCAGTTGTGAATATTATTGTACTTTACTTACGATGTCATAATGCTTGTTTGCTACATTATTCTTATGTTATACATTATGGTGTATGTGTCCTTACTCGATTATATGCTTCGTTCATTTCTACATAGTCTTACTTGTTATTTATATGGATTCTAACTTAAATTTGTTTCTGGAACTAAAGTTGGTGGAGTGGTGGGACTAGTTCTCCCATGATGGTGTGAGAGGTAAAGTGTTCACTTGTCTACCAGACTTACTTAGTTCGGTTTGAACTAAGGTGCCTCTTCTATTTTGTATGCAAATTATACTTAGCGATGGGATGTAAAGACAGCTGAACATTTTGATCATTAACATACCTACTGTTTGTTATTACGCTTCCTTACAGACTCAGATTGATAGTACGGTAATTACTATCTTCATTAATTATTTAACATAGATAAATTATCTATGTGTTACCTGCTATTTATTTTGTAATTTTGGATTCATTGTTTAACTCTTTAACTCTTAATCTATTCGTAATTTATATTTATTGCATTCAAAGTATTAATATTTATTTTTATTGCTCTTTGACAGGTTTTAAACTTTCGTTTTAAGGACCAAACCTCGACTGTATACCTAGCGATAATACCATGGCATATTTCATATGCCATGGTTCTAAGCTTCATACTTAGGGAAAAATGCAAGGACAAGGTGTAATGCTTAAGCCTATAGTTATACGATACATATGTTACTTGTGCTTTGGGGATTAACTTTGGGATAGCGCATACATTACATGGACTATAACTTACATGATACCTTGTAAGAAGAATTGGGGTGGCAAGTTATATGATATGTTTTTGACTTATGCGATGGGGTTTAAGGCCCTAAATGAAAATGGAGACCACAATAAGGTAACATTTGTAAACTATGGATATGTGGGTTTTGGTTTGATAGTTTCCACTAGGATGGTGCCATTAATGTTTCTCAGGGCTTGGGGAAGCCCAAGCTTAGGGATTGGCTCCACGAGTGACTTGGTCATTTCACTTATTTCGTTGATGGTTTTTGGTCTTGGCTCTGCACAGAGGATGGAGGCGACACCCTCGTTAATGAAGGTAAGCTTCGTTGTTTTCATGAAATTGTTTGATGTTTATTTTCATGGCCTAACAGTTGCATACTTCTTACCATTTGTCATTTTTTTTGTGGTTGCAGGTGACACGGTAGCATGGAGCTTCATGGCTCAGGGTTTTGCAACTAGTTCATGGGTGAGGCCATAGGTGCATGGTAAGCCTGTTAAAAACCCTACGTTGTTCACCTCTCGGCATTATGGGTAGGACTGGGTTATCACGTTGCTTAATGGGGTTTTACTGTGGGATTTCAATTCGCCTTTGGGCCTGTGTATAAGTTTTGGGTTTGTAAAATAATAAGGGTGTTGTTAGCAGAGATTGGGGAACCTCGGGAATTTTAGCAGACCCTGCATTTGCTTTATGTAATTAATAATTGATTTGGGGCTTTAAGCCATGGGTAGTGCCATTACTTGCAATGGTACCATGGCCCTCGGCACAATTGTGTAAACTTCGATTTGCAAACTTTAATGGTTTTGTGTAAATTGTATTAACGTGATAAACATGGAGTTTTGAATATAGACTATGTTTACTTTATTTTTGCATGGTTATTAAAAAGTATTGTGTCTATGAATCCCTCCTGCATTTTTTTTAATGTGTTTTGATTATTTTAACCTTGAGTTACATATGGCGTTCATCCTTCATGATGGGTATGTGTATTGTTACTTCCATTATTGTTAATAGTTAAATAAATGGGAATGATAGTCACAACGAATGGCTTGGGGAGATATCGTGAATGGCATGAGCCCCCCTCCATGGCAGTTGTGACAGCGTAGAAGGTTTAGGATTCATGATTTGGTTTTTTATATGTAATGTGGATTTATAAACACACTATGGGTGTAAACCCCAAATTGATATTGTCGATGTAGTTTGATTTGTTGACAGGTATGTGTTATCACAGGATTTAATTTTTAAGGGTCTGTGTATTTAATTACTGTGGCTGAGGCCTCGCTTACAGAGTGAATGCATACCACGGGGGTCTCATGACCTTGACATAGAAAATGTATTTGATTAATGGATCCCTCATACATTATGTGTAAGGTGTGGTTTTGATTAAAGTATAATGACTTCACAGGATTCGATTCCTTCCCTCTCTTGGATGTTTACTTAGACTGTGTAAAGTTATGATGTGTTTTATACAATATTTCCTATTTGTAATTATTTTTTTGTAGGTTTTAATATAAGCACATCGTGGTTATGTAAGCGAATAGCATGATAGTCTATAGGATTCGTTCCTGTGACTTTAATGGAAACACTGCATTCTTTATTTGATGATTATGATAGTATTGTGGTTATTTGTTATATTATGGCTATGATTTGATTTTAGATTGGGCTATTCGATTTTTATGGCATATGTTTTGATTATGTAGATTTATATATTAGGTCTGTGGATTTTAAATAGTGAAAAGAGACTTGATCTTGGACCAAAGTATGGTCAGGATACTTACTATGTTCGTTGTTTAGGATGATGTTATTTTTAATTGGGATGATTTAATAGTTAGCTTGTATTTAATATGCATACCTTGAAAGGTCTTTACTGGTTTATTTATTTTAGAAATAAGT
>LPNX011156408.1:37037-63751 GCA_001517045.1 Pseudotsuga menziesii
AGTCCCTGGTGTTCTCAGGACTCGGAATGACATCATGAAATAAGGTGGGGTAAGCCTTTCTCATGGTGGCTTCATTCTCCCAAGTAACCTCATCAGCCTCAAATTCCTTACATTTCACTTTCAATTGGACTATGGTGCACTTCCGAAGCTGCACCTCTCTCTTGTCCAGTATATGAATAGGCTCAGGGGAAAACTCCCCTTCAGGTTCCACCTATAATAAGGACCAATCAACTACATGTTTAGTATCATAAACATATTTCTTTAACGAAGATGCATGGAAAACATTATGGGCTCTTACATCTCTGGGTAACGTTAGCTCATATGCCACTGGCCCTTTCTTGGCCAATATTTCAAAAGGTCCACAAAATATAGGTACTAACTTACCCCACCTACCCAAGCTCAACGAGCTTCATTTAGATTTTACTTTCAAGTAAACATGATCACCTATTTGAAAGTATTTATCTTTTCTTTTCCGATCTGTGTAACTTTTCTAGCGGTCTTGCGCTTATTTAAGGTTCACCTAGACCTTGGTAACCAACGGTTCCAAATCCATCAATAAATCAGGCCCTAACATGATTTGATCCATCAGGATATCCAAGGTAACCGGTTTTCTACACTTCCATCCATAGAGTACCTCAAAGGGACTCATCTTGGTGGAAGTCCGATAACCATTGTTATGTGCAAACTCTGCGAGATGCAAGTAATCCTCCCACTTCGTGGGGTTGTTCATGACATACATCCTAGGCATGTCCTCAACAATCTAGTTTACTCTTTCCATCTGCCTGTTTGTCTATGGGTGATATTCAGTGCTAAATTTCAACTACGTCTCTAATCTGAAGAATAAATATCTCCAAAAGTTTTCTGTAAACTTAACATCTCGATTCAAGATGATTACCTTGGGTATCCCATGCAATCTAAATATCTCCTTCAAGAAGATATAAGAAATGTTAACTGCCTTGTAGGTCAACCTCACATGAATAAAGTGTGTTGCTTTCCACAACTTGTCGATGAATACAAAAATAGAATCATTTTGGCTCTTACTTTTTGGTAAACCGGTGATGAAATCCATACTAATGACCTCCCACTTCCATTTCGGAATGGGTAACGGCTGCAGCAATCCCAAGGGATGCTGATGCTAAAATTTGACTAACTGACATTCCTGACATTTCATGATGAACATCACAATGTCGACCTTTAACTTAGGACAGAAAAAGTGTCTCCTGACGGTGGATATCATATTTTAATATCCCAGGTGCCCTGAGTAGGGTTCCTGATGAAATTCTGTAAGGATGTTGGACCGAATGTCCCCTCCTTCTAGAATGTACAATCGATCCTTGGACCATAGCAGTCCCGATTCATCTACCTTGTATTCTTTCTGTTGTTGAAACAACCTGTCCTCTTCGAATTTCTTGAGTATTTCCACATAGAAGGGGTCAACTTTGTTGGTCGTTCTAATCCTCTCATGCAAATATGCATCATTTTGACTCAAAGTAACCTCATACATCATATGAGTTTTTCGGCTCAAAGAATCGCACACCTTATTCTCTTTTCCCTTAATGTGCTTTAGCTCGAAATGGTACTCACTAAGGAAAGCCAACCACGTAGCTTGCCTTGCATTTAGATCTGGTTCATCGAATAAATATTTCAGACTCATATTGTCTATCTTCATAAGGAAATTCCTTCCCATGAGGTAGTGCCTCCACATCCTCAAAGCGTGGTTGATGGCCGCTTACTCAAGATCGTGTGTGGGGTAGTTTTTCTCATGGTCTTTGAACTTCCGTGATTCATAACAGATCGCGTGATCATTCTGTAGGAGGACTCCTCCCATTCCTTCCTTGCTTGAATCTGTGCAAACAACTAAATCCCCATCGGGATCTGTAATTCGTAACACCAATTTGGTCATCAAAAGGTGCTTAATATTTTGAAAAATTTCTTCGCACTTAGCAGTCCATAAGAACTTACTTGCTTTCTTATGAAAAGCGGTCATGGGGAAAGTGATTCTTGAGAATTTCTCAATGAACTTTCAGTAATATCAGGCTAATCCCAAAAAGGACCTAATGTCAATGACACTAGTAGGGGTAGGCCAATCCTTTATGGTGTTAATGTTTTCTAGGTCCACCACTATCTTTGTCTCGGAGATAATGTGACCTAAGTACTGTATTTTTGGTTTGTAAAAATCACATTTACTAAACTTAGCGTAAAGCTAGTGTTCTCTCAACACTTGCAGTACTATGTGAAGGTGTTCTTCATGTTCTTGTTTATTTTTGGAATAAACCAGTATGTCATCTATAAATACCAAGACAAACTTATCCAGATACCGACTGAATATGTTGTTCATCATACACATAAAGTTCACAGGTGCATTGGTCAACCTAAATGACATCACTACAAACTCGTAGTACTCGTACCTCGTGTGAAAGGAGGTTTTATGAATATCGTTGTCGTGAATCTGCACCTAATGGTACCCGGATCGCAGGTCAATATTTGAAAATATTCTTGCTCCTCCCACCTGATCGAACAAGCCATCGATTCTAGGGAATGGATACCAGTTCTTGATAGTCATTTTTTTCAACTGACGGTAATCAATGCACATCCACATCGTACCGTCTTTCTTATTTACGAACAGTATCTATGCTCCCTAAGGAGAGACATTGGGTCGGATATACCCTTTCTCTATCAACTCCTACAACTGCAATTTAAGTTCCACCAACTCAGGTGCACTCATGCGCTAAGGGGCTTTGGAAGCTAGAACTGATCTTGGGGTCAATTTGATGGAAAAGTGTAGGTCTCGTTTTGGATGTAATCCTGGGATTTCTTTGGGAAACACATCCTTGAATTATTTAAAAATGGGGAAGTCTTCTATGCGTTGTTCTCTTTCAGACTCTATGTCTCAGATGTTTACTGTAAACAACTTGTAGCCTTTCCTAATGCATTGGTTTGCTTGTAAGGAAAATATTTGCCTTATGAAAACTTTCTTTGGAGTGCCTTGAACCTTTTCTTGGTTCCCTTGGCCATCAATACACAATATTGACTTGTGTAAGCAATCAAGAATGACATGGTGTTATTCCAACCAGTCCATGCCGATAAGTATATCGTACAATCCTAAAGGTAGGATGTTTAGGTTTACTTTTGTTGGAAAACCATTCAGGTTTACCTCACATTCTTTAACTATTTCTAAAATTTTCCATTTCGTACCTGTGGCTAACTACACCAGGCAAGGTTTATCATGCTTTACTTTTCCTAGTTTGCATTTATCAACAATTTTAGGTGAAACATAGCTCTGGAAATCACTGGGATCAATAAGTATTGAAATATAAGTGTTCAATATCTTACCTTCTATTTCAACCATTATAGCTTGATGATCTACCTATCGGCCATCCAATGCTGCATAAATCCGGGGTGTTCCATCTATGTCCTCAACAGATGGTTCTTCTTGTAAGTTGTGCAAGGACACACTGTTCTTGTTCTTACAATCACGGGTATAATGAGTCCCGTTGCATTTCTAGCACTTGATCTGTAATGGGGTAGCATTGGCTCCACTTGCTACTAGCTTGTTAACATTAGGAGCTGGTACATAAGGTTTTGTACCAAATTTATTGAAGTTCTTGTTTGTTGGAAAGATGTTATTCTACGTTCTGTATGGTTGTGGGTTAAATCCAGGTTTGCGGTTATCATAAAATTTCTTACACTTGTCTCAGTTTCGGTTCATTCTCTCCTGCTTTATCTATCCATGCTCATAACAGATCCTAGATTTGTGCAGTGTGGTATCCAAAAATTTTGGCATGTCAAACTCAATCCTTTCCCGAAAATTGGGAGGAAGACATCCTAAAAACTATTGTATCTTTACCTTTTTATCCTTAATGTAGGGTACATAATATAATAGATCTAGAAATATGTTAATAAAAGCATCCATAGTCATGGATCCCATACGTAGATCATGAAACTCTTTCAGTTTTCTCTCGAAGAACTTTTCTGATGTATATTTCTCTTGGAAGATTTTTCGGAAGTTATCCCAGCATATCTCTCTTAGCTCATCTTTCTTGGTGTGTTTTAAATCTTTCCAACACCTTACCGCCTTGCCATTCAAGTTATAGATGGCAAGCCGAGCCTTCATCTCACTTGAGTAGTCATGAACCTGTAAATATTTTCTCATGCCCAGTATCCACTCCTCAGCCTTCCCCCCAGTGTTTACTTCACCTTCATAGGTCCAGGCTCTTATTTTTCTAAACTCCCCCTGAAGACTGGCATTGCTTCTTTGTTTCTTTCTTTATGGAGAAAGAGAGTCATCACTGGAAGGACTGTTATGATGTCCTTTTGGTGCCTCAGGGGTACGTTCCTATTTTTCTTCTTCTCTTGGGCTCCTAGCCTGTTTATGGTAAGGTTCTCATTTGGAGCTACTTGTGGACCAAGTAGGCTTACCCTGTGGGCTTCCTCCCATCATATTTCTCAATAATGCTTCGTTTATAGCTTGTTGTTCTTTTCTTTCATTCAGACTGTCTTCTCTAAGACTTTGCAATTATGCTTGAAGACTGTGTATAGTCTTTAAAATATTAGAATTTAGCTTCACCACCAGTTCTGCTTCTAGGGTGGGGGTTTTCATCTTTCCTTGCCGGTTTTTATCTTCCTCAGTATTCATAATCTGAACTGTTCGGTAAAAGTTTCCTAAAATTCAAAAAATTTAAATAACAGAAAAATTTTCTGTTAGTAACAAATTTAATAACATAATTTATTTTCTTTGTGATAAATTCTTGGTGCACCCATAGGTCTCTTAGTATTGAAACCCGGCTCTGATACCACTTGTAATGTCCCCAAAAATTGAAAAAAAAATTACTAGGCTAGTAAAAACTGCCTATGCGGAACATTATTGAACTTGCAGAATTTAATGTACGATGGACGTACCACTATTTGGTTGTAAGTTGTTCTTACGCTCTATAATATTACTTTCAATTGTGAATATTATTGTATTTTACTTACGATGGCATAATGCTTGTTTGCTACAATATTCTTATGTTATACATTATGGTGTATGTGTCGTTACTCGATTATATGCTTCATTCATTTATGCATAGTATTACTTGTTATTTATATGGATTCTAACTTAACTTTGTTTCTATAACTTGAGTGCATGGAGTGGAGGGACTAGTTCTCCCATGACAGTCTGAGAGGTAAAGTGTTCACTTGTCTGGCAGGCTTACTTAGTTCGGTTTGACCTAAGGCACCTCTTCTATTTTGTATGTAGATTATACTTAGCGACGGGATGTAAAGAGTGCTGAACATTTTGATCATTAACATGCATACTGATTTTTATTACGCTTCCTTTTAAACTCAGATTGATAGTACGGTAATTACTATCTTCACTGATTATTTAACATAGATAAATTATCTATGTGTTACCTGCTATTTATTTTTTAATTTTGGATTCAGTGTTTAACTCTTTAACTCTAAATCTATTCGTAATTTATATTCATTGCATTAAAAGTATTAATATGTATTTTTATTGCTCTTTGACAGGTTTTAAACTTTGGTTTTAAATACCAAACCTCGATTGTATACCTAGCGATAATACCATGGCATATTTCATATGCCATGGTTCTAAGGTTCATACTTAGGGAAAAATGCAAGGACAAGGTGTAAGGCTTAATCCCATGGTTATACGATACATATGTTACTTATGCTTTGGGGATTAACTTTAGGATAACGCATACATTTCATGGACTATACCTTACATGATACCTTGTAAGAAGCATTGGGTTGGCAAGTTATATCATATGGTTTTTGACTTATGCGATGGGGTTTAAGGCCCTACATGAAAATGGAGACCACGATAAGGTAACATTTTTAAAATAAGGAGATGTGGGTTTTGGTTTGATAGTTGCCACTAGGCTAGTGACATAATGCTTCTTGGGGTTTGGGGCATCCCAAGCTTAGGGCTTGGCTCCACGAGTGACTTGGTCATTTCTCTTGTTTCACTGATGGGTTTTGGTCTTGGTTTCGTCGTTTTGTTGGTGGTTATAGGTGACAGGGTAGCGTGGAGCTTCATGGCTCAGGGTTTTACAGCTGGTTCATGGGTGAGGCCATAGGTGCATGGTAAGCCTGTTAAACACCCTACATTGGTCACCTCTCAGCATTGTGGGTAGGATTGGGTTATCATGTTGCTTAATGAGGTTTTACTTTGGGATTTCGATTTTCCTTTGGGCCTGTGTATAAGTTTTGGGTTTGTAAAATAATAAGGGTAATGTTAGCAGAGATTGGGGAGCCTTAGGCCTTTTAGTAGACCCTGCATTTGGTTTATTTAATTCCTAATTGATTTGGGGCTTTAGGCCATGGGTAGCACCATTGCTTGCAATGGTTTCAAGGCCCTTGGCATGACTGTGTAAACATCAATTTGCAAAATTTAATGGTTCTGTGTAAATTGTATTAAGGTTATAAACCACCAAGTTTTGAATATATACTATGTTTACTTTTTTTTCCATGGTTATTAAATAGTACCATGTGTATGAATCCCTCCTGTGTTTTTATTAATGTGTTGTGATTATTTTAACCTTGGGTTTACATATGGCATTCAGCCTTCACGATGAGTCTGTGTATTGTTACTTCCATTATTGTTACTACTTAAATAAATGGGAATGATAGTGACAACGAATGGCTTGGGGCCATGCCGTGAATGGCATGAGCGCCCTTCCATGGCAGCTATGACACCATAGAAGGTTTAGGATTTAGGATTTGGTTTTTTATATGTAATGTGGATTTATAAATACACCGTGGGTGTAAACCCTGAATTGAGATCGTCGATGTAGGTTGATTTGTTGACAGGCATGTGTTATCACAAGGTTTAATTTTTAAGTTTTGTGTATTTAATTAGTGTGGATGAGGCCTCACTTACAAAGTGAATGCAGAACACAAGGGTTTCACGAACTTGCCATAGAAAATGTATTTTATTAATGGAGCCCGTATACATTATGTGTAAGGAATGGTTTTGATTAAATTATAATGACTTCATAGGCTTCGATTCTTGCCCTCTCTTTTGGAGCTGTTTGTGGACTGAGTAGATTTACCCTGCGGGCTTCCTCTCGTCATATTTCTCAATAATGCTTTCTTTATAGCTTGTTGTTATTTTCTTTCAGTCATACTATCTTCTCTGAGACTTTGCAATTTTGCTTGAAGACTGTGTATAGTCTTTAAAATATCACAATTCATCTCCACCTCCTATTTTGCTTCTGCGGTGGGGGTGTTCATGTAGTGTCCCCAAAAATTGAAAAAAAAAAAAAAATTTATAGGCTAGTAAAACATACCTAGACGTAACATTATTCACTTATGGAACTCTATCGTACACTTCATGTACCTCTGTTTATTCGTAATTTGTTCTTACGTTCTGTCTTTTATTTTCAGTCATTATTTTTTATGTATTTTACTTATGAGGTTGTACTGCTATTTACTTTATAGTATTATGTTTACACTTTTGTCGCTTATGTGTCCTCATTGGATTTATATGCTTTGTCCTTTCTGCATTGTCGCACTTATTCATTATGGAATCCTAACTTAACTTTGTTTGTGGAAAAAAAGTGGTGGAGTGGTAGGACTCATTCTCCCATGACGGTTTGAGAGGTAAAGGTGTTTACTTGTTAGCAGGCCTACATAGTTCAATCGAACTAAGGCACCATATTTATTCACTTGCAGGTTTACCTCGTGTAAAGGCTTAGTAGAGACTTTTCTCATTTCGATCTTACATTGTGCGTACTGTTTAATGTTACAATTCCTTGCTGCTTCAAATTTGTAGCAAGGAAAATCCGATTATGTTAATTAACTAATCAATATAATTAACTATGTGATACCTGAAAATATATACATTTATAATTCATATCCATTTCATTTTACTATTATTAACATATCTTCCTATCTTTATTTTTGCAGGTATAACCTTTGCTAGTACATAAACTTGAAGTTTATTTAAGGTAATACTACCATGGCATATTGCATATGCCATGGTTACTAAGAATTTGAGCTTAGGAAGAAAAGCATTGTGCTAAGGCTTCAAGCCTAAAGTCTATGCACTACCTACCACATACTAGGACTTTGGGTTAACGCATCCCATGTATGAATGAAACTTGGTATTATAATCTAAGTTCTACGTAGATGTTTTGGCGTGACAAACATTGTATGGGTCATGCATTACACAGACCTTATATTATATGGTACATTGCAAGGGTTTTGGGGTGGCGTGATTTATCATATGGTTGAACCATAGATTAAAGGGGTTTAAGCCTTGGTATGGAGGGTGGTATTAAATGATACCTTGCAATGAAGCTTGACTATAGGAGTGGGTTTGATATGGCGTTAATGGTTTCCATCTAGTGCATTCAATGCTCTTGGGAGAACGTGACAGCCCAAAGCTTAGGGCTTGGGCACATGATGGTTTTGTCATTTCCAAGGTTTTTGAGTTGGGTTTTGGTATTGCTCTACACCGGGGAGAATGGAGGTGACCTCCATGAGCTTACAGGTAAGATCCTTTTTCAGCCTCTTATCATTTATATGGTTTGCATTGTTGCAATAAATCGTTGTCATACTTCTCATTGTTTTGTTTGTGGATGGTTGCAAGTGTTGGGGTCTGTGGAGAGAGTCATCGCTCAAATCTCGTCATTGGTTCGTGTATGATGGAAATGGTGAATGGTAATCCTTCCAACAAGCCAATGCTTGTTACCTCTCGGCCTGACTGAGTGATGTCTTCGCTGTTTGGTTTTGGGGTTTCAATGTGGGGTTTAAAATTTTCCTTCGGGCATATGATTACAGACTTGGATTTTATTAAATGTTTCAATGGCTTCGGTCATGGGTAAAATAATACTCCCTCTGGCTATGTGCATAAATTTAAGGGTTTGTAATGATTTATTGTCTTGGGATTTTGAGCCATAGGCGGCACAATTGCTTGCTATGGTGCCATATCCCATTGGCATGCCCATATAGACTTCATTTTTGGCTTCAGAAGCGACTGTTGTGAAGACACTAATTTACCATACTGTGCATGATGTCTATACTCTATGTTTTTAATAAAATACTCATGTATTTTTTGTTACTGTGTTGTGTAATGTGAATTCTATGTTAAAGGTTTCAAAAGGTGATTTTAGCACAGGAATTTGCCTTCGTTTGAGGTTTGTGTGTTGAGTCAAATTTAAGGGGCTATAATGATGAACAATGTGGGTGTTGAGAGACCAAGCCATGAATGGTTTGATCCTTCCCCATCGTAGCTGCAATAGTCTTGTTATTATTTCATGGTTTAATAATGTGACTGTGTGTGAGACTTATGCTGCGACATTGGTTTAATTACTTTTTTCTTTGGATGAGGCACATGCCTTTGTGGGTGCTCTATGTGCATTTATAATTATTACCTACTTATGTTTCAAGGGAAGCGAATGCATGAAGCCATGCCATGTATGGCCTTGGCTCATGACAGGCCCATTGTCCCAGCTTGAATGGTTACGTTTCTTATTATTTTGTTTGGTTTATTATGTAAGTGGGGGTATGTAAAAACCATGGGAAAGAATACGACTGCTATCGTGCTATAGGTTCCCAAGTGTGGACTATAAAAGGACTCTATTTTTTTTAAAGGTTTGTGGCCAAGGCCGTATTTTAGCGTTGGTACCATACTAGGGTCATGCAACCTCGATGTAGCAAATGTACTGGCTGGAAACAACGCTTTGATGTTTTTGAAAGAAGTATTGTAGTTATGAGTAATTGTTTCCCGCATACTCTCAAGAATAGTGTGGCATTATATTTATAATAGAAACTACCTACAGGAATTAATCCTGGGCGTTACCCTGTGTAAAGACTATGGTTTATTAAAAGAATTGGGTTTTGTGCATTATGTAATAGTTATGGTTTTTAAAATGATTACAGAACCGCAATATGGTTATGCTGATTGATTACTATTTGTAAATTTATACTATGGTTATTAAATTGTGCTTTGGCCTTGGGTCTAGGACATCCATGGGAATTGATGTCGTGACCTCTATTGGAAGTTTAAGAGTTTTAATTACTAGTTGGTTAATGTTATGTTCTTAGGTAAATTTAAATAGGATTGTGGATTATTATGTATGTAAACAAAGTTTTGATAAAGGACCACATGGATGGTCACGGTGCCTCCTCTGATTATTTATCATGTTGTTTTATTTATGTGGAGTATTTTAATATTAATGTGTAATATGGATACATACCTTGAAAGGTACTTAATGATTTGATTACCTTTGTTTTAGATATAATCTATTTCTTAGTGGATTTAATTTATATTCTAGTTCTGTTACTAAATAGCCATATTCAGCAATCTGGTTTATTGACTGTTGAACTAATTTTAATTAAAACTTGAAACAAGCCTCTGCTGACAAATGTAATATGTCAACAGAGTACTAAAACCCAAGGAATAAATGATTATACTACTGATAACAAAACCTAGTTATAGTAAGCATAAACTAAATACTTGGAATAATACATAAACAATCTTATGGAAACAAACCCTAGTAATATATAGTATATATTAAAATTTATAGCCTACGGTTAGCATTTTAAGAATACAAACCCTCGCAGATTATTAAACCAGAGATCAAACCAACAAGTTTAGTATATGAATTGAAATCATCTACCTAGTATAAACCAACAGTTATTCTAGGAAAATAGATTGGGCAGTCAAGGGTTTCATACTTGAATTTGAATCTCTGTTAATGGTTGAAACTACACACTCAAATAACCAGCATTAACAATTCAATGCAGATCTGACCTTTGTTTGATGACCAAATCACTTGGGAACTACCACATTCCACCTAAACATGACTCGGAACTGTTCTTGGTTTTAATCTGGATCCCCCCCGAGCTGTACTCCAACATGCAAGTAGCTTAGAGCTCCTAAGGTAGATTTTCCTAACTGGTTTTCAGTTCTGAATCAATCCTCTTTTCCTAACATAGAAATTCAAAATTTCATTTAATCACTTATAAATAAGTATGATGAGATCAATATTTTTCTTGAGTTGTTTTCACTTGGAAGTTATTAAATTCTTTTCAGTAACCCCTAGCGCTTACCAAATCCCATACTCAATGCCTATAGTAGGGAGTTACAAACATAGTGCAATTCTATAGCTTTCGCTCAACACTAAATGCTAGGATGTACTTGTACGATACACCTATCGAAACAGTGGCCAAGGATCCAATGCTCGAGAGATTATCCTTAACATCAACATGAAAGGCTTCAAGGCTTATGCCCAACACTTCCAAATCTTAACTTTTCATGTTGTTATCCCTAAAGTTGAACCTAGACTACAGGGGTTCAAGCTTAAGGAAATATTTTTCAAAAATATAATTCAATGAAGTCAAAATGAAAAACTGGTCTGGTATGTAATCAAAGCTATAGAAAAATCACACAATCATCAAAGAACTGTATAACATAAAACAAGATACAAAATCCAACATCAAAGGAACTACGATCGTGAAATTATGAAATGAGACTGTCTCTGTTTTTTAAAAGTTTAAAAGATAATTGTATTTCAACATAAGATTCATTGCAATGGGATTCAATGGACCATATACAAGATAAATCATAAAAAACACAATTTATAAGACACACGGACAAATCATAATCATACTCATATCAAGGTAGAATCTGTATTGAAGATGTAGAGTATTTCATGTCATACAGTAGGTTATCAAAACTGGATCTTCATAACTCCAATTGCCACACCTTGTCTCATCTAGTGACTATCTTTTTATACAAAATATCTGCTTTTCTAAGATAGCTATAAGATCCTATTTCTATGGATCAAGCTCTTTCAAAAATAGAAAGGTCAATCCCTTTAAACAGTTTTTTAATACAAGTGTAAAATAAAAGAGACATCTGTCAACAGACAAAATTACTTCAAAAGAAAACTACAATTCGACATCTAAATACTTTTGGAAGCCTCTACTAATATAACTAAATCACTTAAAACCTGGGAACACTTTTGCAATCTGGCAAATTCAGCATCTTTGTTGTCCTCCTTATTCTGAACTTTGATGACTTCAAGCTGCTTCAAAGTATCTGTGTAATCAAAAAGGAACTTTATATAATTCATGACATACCGATTCAAAGGATGAATGGCACCTCCAGGAATTGCAGACTTGGAAGTTTCCCTATGAATAGCATTTTCAAATTCAACAAATGTCCCTTTTGCAGCCTCCCCTAATCGTGTCAAAATTCCTTTGGCCTCTGCTCTGATGTTGGCGCGGGAATCGTCTGAAAAGATTGATTTAATGGCTGGAAGAAGATCCAAGAGGCTCTCATACATGTCGAGAATCCTAAAGAGACTTTTGGGATACCGACGACTTATTGCAATCGCCTCGACAAAATTCAAAAGCTGCATAATTGCACCTTTTCCAGTCTCAACAAAGCAAGTGTCCTGAATAGAACCTAATTGCTCAAAGATCTGAACACAGAGGCCTCCTCGCTGGCAAGAAGAACCTGAACTACAATCCTTATATCTTGATTCCATTTCTTGATCTTCCCTTCCAAAATTTCCCAATCCATCTTTTGAATTTCTTCAATACTGAGTTTCTCTATTCCAAGATGAATCAGGCCCTCCTCGACGAGTTCTCTACGAACATTATTGTAAACCCCAGGATGAATTAAATCAATGACGAGGTACCCTCTACTATCATGGTTCACATGAATATTTTTAGCATCTTCATCATGATCACCTTCTCCGTCACCAGAGCTAATGGATGCAACGTCTTTTCCACAGTTCCCTGATTAACTCCCATTAAAGCATAATTTGCTAGTTCATAAAGCCCTCGATACAGAGAGAACCCTGGTACAATCTCCATAACCAAGATCTAGAGTCTTGGAAAACTTGTATCCTCCACAAAGTCTATAAAAAGGAGGGATGTCAAAATTCCAATGCCAAAAATGTAGAGATATCCAACAACTGTAGCAGTTTTAACGTCAGAAAAAACAGTCGCTGCTAAAAGTTCAAGTGCTTTTTTATAAGTTTATGTAGATGAAATAGAATACAAGCTATATGCTGTAATCATTTGACCTGAAAAAGTTCAAACCTATAGCACTGCCAAAACCAACGAAGCATACCATGTAGATAATTGAAAGGGCCAAAAAATAACCATATGTAATCATCCAATATGGCCCATCTGCTAATCCATGCATTTTCATCATAATCCGTTGATTGTTTTTCTTCTCATATATCAATGATGATAAAATAACAGGAAAGAGTAGCTCAATAACCCACATGAAAAACAATGGACCAAGAAGTGAAGAGAAGTCAATTTCAGATTTTTTTGCAAGTTTGGGAATCTCCTTGACAAACTCAAGAAACTTCTGAACCTATCTGCAGCACATCATAGGGATATCATTTACATCTTTGAAATTAGAATCTCTGTCTCTGGATTTCCACATCCATAGCACTGGACATATTTCTTTATAAAAACTTCTAGCAAAGCAACCATCTTTCCATTGTCGTGGGAGCCATTACTTCGGTTCCCCGAGCCAGCCATTGGATTCTCAAAGGATTCAAATCTCTGCATTATTGTTGACTCATAGTTTGGCGGTCCATACCTTGATAGATGAGAGTCCAGATGCTAATCTTGGTATTCAAATTGAAACCTAAGTGGTCACTTTAACATTTGGATGCTGCTAGAAACTGAAATTTTGCTGGTGCAGATATGATGATAACACATGTGTTCCAGAGCTTCTCGCTCAACAAAAATGTAAGCACTCATGTTCTCCAGAGCTCCTCGCTCAACACAACATTAATCACCCAGGTGCTCCAGAGCTCCTCGCTCTACACCAAAAATTATTCACCCATGTGTTCCAGAACTCCTTGCTCAACACAAATCATTACATCAATCATGTGCTTCAGGGTCCACGCCCAACACAAAACATCTCATCAATCATATGCTTCATGTTCCACACCCAACACAAAAACAAACAGCATATCTATATCATCAATAATTGGCTTACGCCCAATATATAAAAAAAATCATCATGTTCATATGCAATGGGGTCTTTGACCCAATATATAAAAATAAAACATTAAGATAATCATAATAATGAATAGGCACATGCAGATAAGTGTTAGGTCCAAAATTTGAGATATTACATCCCTCCCCGCTTAGAACAACACTGTCCCTAGTGTTCTAGGGACTCGGAACGATATCATGAAACAAGGCGAGGTCAGCCTTTCTCATGGTGGCCTCGTTCTCCCAAGTAGCCTCATCAGCCTCAAAGTGCTTCCACTGCACTTTCAATTGGACTAGGGTGTGCTTCCACAACTGCACCTCTCTCTTATTGAAAATAGGAGTAGGCTCAGGGGAAAACTCCCCATCAGGTTCCACCTTTAATAGGGACCAATCAACAACATGCTTAGTATCATAAACATATTTCTTTAACAAAGATGCATGGAAAACACTGTGAACCCTTACATAAACGGGCAATGCCAGTTCATAAGCTACTAGCCCTTTCTTGGCCAGTATTTCAGAAGGTCCGCAAAATCTAAGTGCTAACTTACCGCACCTACCCAAGCTCAACGAGCTTTGTTTTCCTTTTACTTTCAAGTAAACATGATCGCCTATTTGGAAGTCCTTATCCTTTATTTTCTTAATCATGTACTTCTCTAGTGGTCTTGTGCTTCCTTAACGTTCACCTAGACCTTGCTAACCAAATGTTCCAAGTCATTCAACAAATCAGGCCCTAACATAAGCCGATCCAATGGGCTATCCCAAGTAACCAGTGTTCTACACTTATGTCCATAGAGTACTTCAAAGGGACTCATCTTAGTAGAATCTTGATAACCATTGTTATACGCAAACTCTACGAGATGCAGGTAATCCTCCCACTTCGTGGGATAGTTCATGACCTACATTCGGAGCATGTCCTCAAAAATTTGGTTTACCCTCTTTGTCTACCTGTTTGTTTGTGGATGACATGCAATGCTGAAGTTAAACCACGTCTCCAATCTGGACAATAAATATCTCCAAAAAATTTCTATGAACTTAACACCTCGATCCGAGATAATTACCTTGGGTATCCCATGCAATCTAAATATCTCTTTCAAGAAGATATGAGCAATGTTCACTGCCTTGTAGGTCAAATTTAAAGGAATGAAGTGTGTTGCCTTCGACAACTTCTCGATGACCACAAAAATAGAATCATTTTTCTTCTTACTTTTCGGTAAACTGGTGAAATCATCCATACTAATAACCTCCCACTTCCATTCTGGAATGGGCAACGGCTGCAACAATCCCGCATGATGCTGATGCTCAGCCTTGAATAGCTGGCACTCCTAACATTTCGCAATAAACGTTGCAATTTCGGCCTTTAACTTAGGCCAGAAAAAGTGTCTCTTAACAGTGGATATCATCTTTTAATATCCCGGGTGCCCCAAGTAGGGTGATCGATGAAATTCTGTGAGGATGTTAGACCGAAGGTCCCCTCCTTATGGAACATACAAGCGATCCTTACACCATAGAATAGTATGGATTCTTCGACCTTGTATTCTCTTTGTTTTTCAAAAAAACTATCTTCCTGGACTTTCTTGAGGTTATCTACATAGAAGGGGTCAACTCAGTTGACTGCTCTAATCTTCTCATGCAACTCTGCATTGGTTTGACTCAAATTCACCTCATAAATCATGTGAGTTCATCAACTTAAAGCATCGTCAACCTTATTCTCCTTGCCATTAATGTGCTTAGGCTCAAAATGGTACTCGCTAAGGAAATCCAACCATCTGGCTTTCCTCGCATTCATATCTGGTTGATCAAATAAATACTTCAGACTCATATTGTCTGTCTTTAGAAGGAACTTCCTTTCCATGAGATACCACCTTTACATGCTCAAAGCATGGATGATGGCCACTAAATCAAGATCGTGTGTAGGGTAATTTTTCTCATGTTCCTTCAAATTCTGTGATTCGTAACAGATCACGTGATTATTCTGTAAGAGGACTCCTCCAAGTCCTTCCTTACTTGCATCCGTGCAAACAACAAAATCCTCATCGAGATCCACAATCCGCAACACCGTTGCGGTCATCAAAAGATACTTAAGATTTTAAAAACTTTCTTTGCACTTGTTAGTCCATATGAACTTATTTGATTTCTTCTGCAAAGCGGTCATGGGGCAAGCAATTCTTGAGAAGTTCTCAATGAAATTTCGATAATATTCAACTAATCCCAAGAATTACCTAATTTCAGTGACACTAGTAAGGGTAGGCCAATCCTTTATGGCTTTAATCTTTTACGGGTCCACATCTATCCCTGTCTCGGAGATAATGTGACCTAGATACTGTATCTGCAGTTTGTAAAAATTGCATTTACTAAAATTAGGGTAAAGTTGGTGTTCTCTTAATACTTGTAGTACTACACAAAGGTGTTCTTCATGTTCCTCTTTATTCTTGGAATAAACTGGGATGTTGTCAATAAATACTAGGAGAAACTTATCCAAATACCTACTGAATATGTTGTTCATCATACACATAAAGTTCATGGGTGCATTGGTCAACCCGAAGAACATCACTACAAACTCGTAGTGCCCATACAATGTAGAAAATGCAGTTTTGTGAATATCTTCATCTTCAATCCATACCTAATGGTGTCCGGATCGCAGATCAATCTTTGAAAATATTCTAGCTCCTCCACCTGATCAAACAAGTCGTCAATCCAGGGGGGTGGGTAACAGTTCTTTATAGTCATTTTGTTCAACTAACAGTAATCGATGCACATATGCATCGTACCATCTTTCTTATTTATGAACAATATTGGTGCTCCCTAGGGGGACACATTGGGTCGGATATACCCTTTCTATATCAACTCCTGTAACTACAGTTTGAGTTCCACCAACTCAGGTGCACTCATGCGGTAAGGGGATTTGGTGGCTGAAACTAATCCTGGGGTCAGTTCGATGGAGAAGTATAGGTCTTGTTTTGGAGTTAATCCTTGGATTTCCTCAGGAAACACATCCTTGAATTCTTCAAGAACAGGGAAGTATTCTATGCATTAATCCCTATCAGACTCTATGTCTCAGATCTTTACTACAAACAACTTGCAATCTTTCCTAATGCATTTCTTTTCTTGTAAGGCAGATATTTGTCTTACAGAAACTTTCTTTGGAATTCCCTGAACCTTCACTTGGTTCCCTAAGCTATCAGTACACAAGATAGACTTGTGCAAATAATCGAGCATGACATGGAGTTGTTCCAGCCAGTCCATGCCAATAAGTACATCGTACGATCCTAAAGGTAGGATGTTCAGGTTTAATTTTGTAAGAAAACCATTTAGGTTTACCTCACATTCTTTAACAATTTCTGAAACCTTTCATTTCGTACCTGCGGATAACTGAACCAACCAAGGTTTATCATGTTTTACTTTCCCTAGTTTTCGTATATCAACAATTTTAGGTGCAACGTAGCTCCAGAAAGAACCGAGATCAATAAGTATTGAAACATAAGTGTTCAATATCTTACCTTCTATATCAACCATCATAGCTTGATGATCTGCTTGTCGGCCATCCAATGCTGCATAGATCTAGGGTGTTCCAGCTATCTCCTCGATAGTCGGTTCTTCTTGTAAGTTGTGTAATACTCCATCAGTCTTGTTCTTACAATATTGGGCATAATGAGGCCCGTTGCATTTCCAGAACTTGATCTGTAGCTAGGTAGCATTGGCTCCACTTGCTATGGGTTTGTTAACATTAGGAGATGGTACATACGGCTTTGTACCAGGTTTATTAAAGTTATTTTTCACTTGAAAGTTGTTATTCTACTTTCGGTATGGATGTGGGTTGGACCCAAGTTTGTGGTTATCAAAGAAGTTCTTAGACTTGTCTCAATTTTGGTTCAGGTTCTCCTGCCAAAGCTGTCCATGCTCATAATAGAACCTAGCTTTGTGTAACATGGTATCCAAAGTATTAGGCATGTCAAATTCAATCCTGTCCCGAAAACTAGGAGGAAGACATGCTAGGAACTGATGGATCTTTACCTTTTCTTCTTTGATGTATGCTACATAATGCAACATATCTAGAAATCTGTTAATAAACCCATCCATAGTCATGGATCCCATGCGTAGTTCATGAAACTCTTTCACTTTTATGAAAAAGAACCTTTTTGACATATATTTTTCTTGGAAAAGTTTTCCGAAAGTATCCCAGCTTATTTCCTATAGCTCATCTTTCTTGGTGTGTTTTAAATCTCTCCACCATATTGTTTCTTTTCCATTCAAGTTATAGATGGAAAGCCTAACCTTCATCTCACTTAAATAATTATGAACCTGAAAATACTTACACATGCCCAGCAGCCACTCTTTAGCCTTTTCCCTAGTGTTTACTTCACCTTCATAGGTCGGGGCTCTTATTTTTCAAAATTCTCCATGAAGAAAATTCATCACTCCTTTGCGTCTTTCTCCATGAAGAAAGTGAGCCACCACTAAAAGGACTGTGATGGTCTTCTTTAGTTGCTTCAGGGGTACATTATTTTTTCTCCTTTCTTGGGTTACTCGCCCATTTTGGGTAAGGTTCTCTTTTGGAACTGTTTATGGACGGAGTAGGTTTACCTTGCGGGCTTCCTCCCATCATATTTCTCAGTAAGGCTTCATTTATAGCTTGTTGTTCCTTCCTTTCGTTAAGGATGGCTTCTCGTAAACTGTTCAATTCATCTTGAAGACTGTGTAAAGTTTTCAAAACATCAGAATTTAACTCTACCAACAGCTCCGCTTCCGGAGTGGGGGTGGTCATCTTTCCTTGACAACTGTTTTCTTCCTCAGTATTCATAAACTGATCAGTGCTGTAAAAATTTCCTGTAAACACAAAAAAAATTAAATGGAAATTTTTTTTTGTTAGTAATGTATTAAATTAACATGCTTTATTTTCTCTATGTGAATTCTTGGCCCACCCATAGGTCTCTTAGTATTGAAACTGGGCTCTGATACTACTTTTAATGTCCCCAAAAATCAAAGAAAAAAAACTACCTAGACAGAACATTATTCACTTACGAATCTCTATCGTACACTTCATGTACCTCTGTTATTCGTAAGTTGTTCTTACGTTCTGTCTTTTACTTTCAGTCATCATTTTTAATGTATTTTACTTATGAGGTTGTACTGTTGTCTACTGCTTAGTATTATGTTTACACTTTTGTCTCTTATGTGTCGTCACTGGATTTATATGCTTCGTCCTTTCTGCATTGTCACACTTGTTAATTATAGAGTCCTAACTTAACTTTGTTTGTGGAAACAAAGTGGCGGAGTGGTGGGACTCTTTCTCCCATGACGGTTTCAGAGGTAAAGGTGTTTACTTGTTAGCAGTGTTACTTAGTTCAATCTAACTAAGGCACCTTATTTATTCACTTGCAGGTTTACCTCGTGTAAAGGCTTAGTAGAGACTTTTATCATTTCGAGCTTACATTGTGCTTACTATTTATGTTTTGATTCCTTATTGCTTCGGATTTATAGCAAGGTAAATCCTATTATGTTAATTAACTAATCTAGATAATTAACTATGTGATACCTAGAAATATATACATTAGTATAATTCATATCAATTTCGTTTTACTATTATCAACATATATTCCTATCTTTATTTTTGCAGGTATAAACTTGGCTATTACATAAAATTGAAGTTTATTTAAGGTAATACTACCATGGCATATTGCATATGCCATGGTTACTAAGCATTTGAGCTTAGGGACAAAAGCTTTGTGTTAAGGCTTTAAGCCTAAAGTTTACGCGCTACCTGCCACATACTAGGACTTTGGGTTAACACATCCCATGTATGAATGAGACTTGGTATTATAATCTAAGTTCTATGTAGATGTTTTGGGGAGACAAACATTGTAGGGGTTATGAATTACATATACCTTATATTATATGGTACATTTCAAGGGTTTTGGGGTGGCGCGATTTATCATATGGTTGAACCATAGATTAGAGGGGTTTAAGCGTTGGTATGGAGGGTGGTATTAAACGATACCTTGCAATGAAGCTTGACTATGGGAGTGGATTTGATATGGCATTAATGGTTTCAAACTAGTGCATTCAATGCTCTTGGGAGAATGTGACAGCCCCAAGCTTAGGGCTTGGGAACACGATGGTTTTGTCATTTACAAGGTTTTTGAGTTGGGGTTTGGTCTTGCTCTATGCTGGGGAGAATGGAGGCAACCTCCATGAGCTTACAGGTAAGATCCTTGTTCAGCCTATTATCATTTCTATGGTTTGTGTCATTGCAATAAGTCATTGTCATACTTCTCATCGTTTTGTTTGTGGATAGTTGCAGGTGTTGGGGTCTGTGGCAAGAGTCTTGGCTCAAACCTTGTCGCCAATTCCTGTATGATGGAAATGGTGAATGGTAATCCTTCCAACAAGCCAATGTTGGTTACCTCTCGGCCTGATTGAGTGATGTATTTGCTGTTTGGTTTTTGGGTTTCAATGTGGGGTTTAAAATTCACCTTCGGGCATATGATTACATACCTAGATTTTATTAAATGTTTCAATGGCTTCGGCCGTGGGTAAAATCACACTCCCCCTGGTTCTGTGTATAAATTTTTGGGTTTGTAATGATTTATCGGTTTGGTATTTTGAGCCATGGGTTGCACCATTACTTGCAATGGTGCCATATCCCATTGGCATGCCTGTATAGACTTCATTTTGGGATTTGGAAGCGACTCTTGTGGAGACACTGATTTACCATACTGTGTATGATGTCTATACTCTGCATTTTTAATAAAAGACAAATGTTTTTTTTCTTACTGTGTTGTGTAATGTGAATTCTATGTTAAAGGTTTAATAAGGCAATTTTAGCATAGGCATTTGCCTTCGTTTGAGGTCTATTTGTTGAGTATAATTTAAGGGGCTGTAATGATGAACAGCGTGGATGTTGAGAGACCAAGACATGAATGGCTTGAGCCTTCCCCATCGTGGCTACGATAGTCTTGTTGTTATTTCATGGTTTAATAATGTGACTATGTGTGAAACTTATAGTTCGATGGTGGTTTAATTACTTGTTTTTTTGGATGAGGAACATGCCTTTGTGGGTGCTTTATACGCCTTTATAATTATTACCTAGTTATGTTTTAATGGAATCAAATAGGTGAAGCCATGCCATGTATGGCCTTGGCTCACGACATTCTCATTGTCCTAGCTTGAATGGTTACGTTTCTTATTATCTTGTTTGGTTTATTATGTAAGTGGAGGTATGTAAAAACCATGGGAAAGCATACGACTGCTATCGTTCTGTAGCTTCCCAGGTGTGGACTGTAAAAGGACTCTATGTTTTTAAGTGATTTGTGGCCAAGGCCATTTTTTAGCGTTGGTACCATACTAGGTTCATGTGACCTCGATGTAGCGAATGTAACGGCTAGAAACGGCGCTTTGATGTTTTTAAAAGAAGTATTGTAGTTATTAGTAATTGTTTCCCGCATACTCAAAAGCATAGCGTGGCATTAGATTTATAACAGAAACGACGTATAAGAATTAATACTCGGCGTTACCCTGTGTAAAGACTATGGTTTATTAAAATAATTGGTTTCTGTGCATTATGTAATAGTTATTGTTTTTAAAATGCTTACAGAACCGTAGTATGGTTATGCTAATTGATTACTGTTTGTAAATTTATACTATGGTTATTAAATTGTGATTTGGCCTTGGGTCTATAAAATCCATGGGAATCGATGTCGTGACCTCTGTTGGAAGTTTAAGAGTTGTAATTACTAGTTGGTCGATGTTATGTTCTTAGGGAAATTTAAATAGGACTGTGTATTATTATGTATGTAAACAGAGTTTTGATAAGGGAACACATGGATGGTCACGATGCCTCCTCTAATTATTTATAATGTGCTTTTATTTATGTGGAGTATTTTAATATTAATGTGTAATATGGATACATACCTTGAAAGGTCCTTAATGATTTGATTAGATCTATTTTAGATATAATATGTTCTTAGTGTATTTAATTTATATTCTAGTTCTGTTAATAAATAGTCATATTCAGCATTCTGGTTTATTTACTGCTAAACTAGTTTTAATTAAAACTTGAAACAAGCCTCTGCTGACAAATGTAATATGTCAACAGAGTACAAAAACCCAAGGAATAAATAATTATACTACGGATAACAAAACCTAGTTATAGTAAGCATAAACTAAATACTTGAAATAATACAGAAACAATCTTAAGGATACAAACCCTGGTAATATACAGCATATATTAAAATTTATAGCCTAGGGTTCACATTTTAAGAATACAAACCCTAGAATATTATTAAACAAGAGAATCAAACCAACAAGGTTAGTATATGAATTGGAATCATATACCTAGTATAAACTAGCAGTTATTATAGGAAAATAGATTGGGAAGTCAAGGGTTTCGTACTTGAATTTGAAGCTCTCTCAATGGATGAACTTGCACACTCAAATAACCAGCATTAACAATTTAATGCAGATATGACCTCTGTTTGATGACCAAATCACTTTGGAACTACCACATTCCTGGTTTTAATATGGACCCCCCCAAGCTGGAGTCCAACATTCAAGTAGCTTAGAGCTCCTAAGATAGGATTTCCTAAGTGGTATTCAGTTCTAAATCAATCATCTTTTCCTTGCAGGGGAAACTTCTCCAAAAAAACACTTGAGAGGAAAACAGGGAGAATAATAATTCTCCCAAGATAAAAATCAGAACCCCAATCCTTTGGTTGGCTTGAGTCTTTATAGATAGAATTTTCGGTCAAAGGGACAGTTAAACCAAGAAATCCTTGATTTCTTGATTTAACCCTTTTTAATTACTGGGGTAATTTTTAATAATTAACTTAGGAACTTTTAACTAGTTCCTAGTTAAACTTTTATAGGAATTATACTATTTATTCATCCTTTAATAATAAATAATAATTGATGGAGTTTCTCTTCTTTCTTTTATTTAATTATATTAATTATTTATACATACTATGTATAAAATACATAGTATTATAACAGTTGTTAACATTTGTCTTTGGGCATCATGTACCATGATCCCTAGACTTAATGACACTTCTTCGATAGGGTCAAGTAGATAGGTGGATTAGGTCTACTAGGCTAGGCAAATCTAAACATCCTTGCATGTTGGATTTCCCTCGTATAGCATGTTGGATTTCCCTCGTATAATATGGTAGCTCTTCAGTACTTTGATGAGAATACAGAAATTTGAAATTTCATTTAATCACTTATAAATAAGTATGATGAGATCAATATTTTTCTCGAGTCGTTTTCACTTGGAAGTTATTAAATTATTTTTAGTAACCCCTAGCGTTTACCATAGCCCATACTCAACGCCTATAGCAGGGAGTTATAAACATAGTGCAATTCCAGAGCTTTCGCTCAACACTAAATTATAGGATGTACTTGTATGATCCACCTAGGGATACAATGGCCAAGGATTTGATTCTCCAGAGATTATGCTCAACATCAACATGAAAGGCTTCAGGCCTTATTCCCAACACTTCCAAATATTATATTTTCATGTGTTATAGAGCTTCTCGCTCAACATAAATGTAAGTACTCATGTGCTCCATATCTCCTCACTCAACACAACATTAATCACTCAAGTGCTCAAGTGCTCCTCGCTCAACACCAAACATTATTCACCCATGTGTTCTAGAAATCCTTGTTCAACACAAATCATAACATCAATCGTGTGCTTCAGGGTCCACGCCCAACACAAAACATCTCATCAATCATGTGCTTCAGGTTCCACGCCCAATACAAAAACAAACAACATATATATATCATCAAGAATTGGCTTACGCCCATATATAAAACAAATCATCATGCTCATATGCAATGGGGTCTTTGACCCAATATATAAAAATAAAACATTAATATAATCATCATAATCAATAGGCACATGTCGATAAGTGTTAGGTCCAAAATTCGGGATATTACAGTTCCACTTTCCTTGACAGTGGTTATCTTCCTCAGTATTCATAAACTGAACTGTTCGATAAAGTTTTCTGAAATTTCAAAAAATTTAAATAACAGGAAAATTTTCCGTTAGTAACAAATTTAAGAATATACTTTATGTTCTTTGTGTACTTGGTGTGCCCATAGGTCTCTTATTATTGAAACTGGCCCGTTTATGGTAAGACTGCGTGGGTAGATAAGGAAGATCGAAAATTTATGTAAGTCTCTTAGTAACTCTCGCATGCTCAGTTGAGCTCGTGGGTGATTTGTAAAACAAACCAAGAACGGTTTGAGGTCTACAATTGGGTGGAACGTGTAAGTTCCCAGATCAGTCGAAAAGCTAAAGAGAAACGATAAGTAATTTTCCCTAAATTATGTGTTTATGCAGCTATAATAGTATAGGTTATTTTAAATAAAGTACTTATTTCTGGTTGAATGCAAGCTAATGAGGGTCACTTTTGACACGTTAGATGCAATAGAAAACTAAAAAATCAGGCATCCCTCAACTTAATTGTATTTTTTGAGATACTTAGACAAAATATCTTGCTTTGATTAAATAAGATTAAATGTAGGAAATTGAATCACGTTTCTAAATATATAATGTTTATGTATTGAAAATGTTTATAACTATGTCAAGTTTCATTTTTTCTAACAGACACTTTTTTATTTTTTAGGCAAATGATAAGGTATATGTTTTTGTGGGTGCATCCTTTGAGCACCTAAATGATTCTTTCAGGATACAAAAATTTGCATGAATGTAAAGAACATATAGCACTAGTGTAGCGCTATTTTTCGAAAATAAAATTAGTAATTTTTAATTTTTTTATAATTATCTAAGTGATCATTCCTCGAAAATGGTACATCTTTTGTGGATGCATCCTTTGAAGGTCTTAATTAAATAATCATGAAATGGGTTTTTTATAGAATGTAGAGGACGGTGTCTTCTAGTGCACCATATAATTTCTTTTTAAAACGATTAAGAATTGAAAATTTTATGGGAAAAACACTAACAACATGTTTTTTGAGTTAAGGAGTTAGGACACAATAGAAATTGAAACAAAATAGGAAAATATAATATTTTTTAATAAAAATTACATATTTAGAATGTGTAGAAAAAATCATCTTTATGTTTAATATTTCGTAAAAAATGATTGTGTGTAGCATACTGTAACGAGTTCGTCAACAACAACTTCTTAAGAAAAATGGAATAACTTCCCAATTAGCTATGGTTTATCATACACCATAGCACAAGTTTAGTATTACCAAAGAAAAATCCAAAGCATACACACAGGACTATTGCTAACATGCAAGCAAGTGAGTTGGCATGTTTAATTTCAAATTACATCTCCCACCCTTGTAGAACTGGAAAATTCATGCGCATTATATAACTACAAAACATGTGAGCATTATAGAACTACAAAACGCATGTGCGTTATGTAGTTCTATAACGTGCCCACGTTTTGTAGAGCTAAAAATCTAGCACTATATGTAATATATCAAATGTATGGATAATACTTTAAAGGGGGTGTGGAAGGGTCAAGGGCCTAGGAGAATGTTGGAAGTTCAGGTGGGGATGGTTAATAGTTGAGAGGGGGTGGGGAAGGGTCAAGGGCCTAAGAAGATGTTGGAAGTTCAAGTGGGGATGGTTAATAGTTGAAAGGGGGTGGGGAAGGATCAAGGTCCTAGGAGGATGTTGTAAATTCAAGTGGAGAATATGAATGAAATGGGAACATTATGGGTTACAAGGGTGAAGAGGAGTGGGGATTGAGAGAATTATTAGGAGAAGAGGTTTTGAATACGTATAGGGTTAGAAGCAGTACACCAGACCTGAGTGACGAAGGGGGGTAAGGTGGAGGGGAGGAAATGGGAGATGGTTTGATGAGAGAGATGATTGGTGAATGGAAAGTTTGATATTGAGTATTAGAGGAGGAATAGGATTTGTTGGAGGAGAGAGGCGAAGGAGGGGGAAATTGAAGAGATGGGAATGAGATTGCAATAAAACCGAGAAGGGGTCATAATGAGGTAGGGTGTTGAGGAGAAGGGGTAAGTTGAAAAAATAGAGAGATAGAGAGAGAGAGAATATGATGTGGAGAGGGTGTGAAAGAGAATAAGATAGAGAGGGAGGAGGGGGGGTGAGGGAGGGATGGAGATAGAGTGAAGGAAAGAGATATTGAGGGAGAGATAGAAGGTGTGTGTGTGTGTGTGAGAGGGGTGACAGGGGGATAGATACAAAAACAGAGGGTGGAGGGTTGATAGATGGAGAGAGAGTGAGGTTGTGAAAGATAGAAACATGGAGAGGGAGGGAGGGATACATGTTGAGAGAGAGAGAGAGAGAGAGAGATAATGGCAAAAAGGGATGGTAATTAATGGAGGAGGGAGTGAGATATTGATAGAGGGAGGTAAATATAAGGTGGGGAGAGAGGGAGAGACATAGGGATTTTGTGAGAGAAGGGGACACACACACAAATATTATGTGGGAGAGAGGGGGAGGGGTGAGTGATAGAGGGAGAGGGGTGAGAAATAGAGAGAGAGTGATGGAGAAAAGGATAGTGAGGGAGGTATAGAGAAGCTAGAGACAGATTATGAGATATGGAAATTTAGGGAGGGACACACACAAACACACCCACACACCAACATAGAGAGAGATATTGTGTGGGAGATATAGAGGGATGGGTGCGCAACAAAGAGGGAGGGGGGGTGAATGATATAGAGATTGATATGGAGGGAGGGATAGCGAGGGAGTTATATAGAAGGTCGAGAGAGACTATGAGAGAGGGGGGGTGAGG
>LPNX011156408.1:63961-77366 GCA_001517045.1 Pseudotsuga menziesii
GTACACACACACACACACACACACATAGAGAGAGAGAGAGATTATGGAGAGAGAGGGGGGAGGTGTGAGAAACAATGAGAGAGGGGGGAGGGGGAGCAATAGATAGAGAGTGATGTAGGGAGGGATAGATGAGAGAGGTATAAATAAGGTGGAGAGAGGTTTTGAGAGATGGAGACTAAGGTAGGGACTCACACACACATAGAGATAGAGACAGAGAGAGAGAGGTTCTGAGAGAGAAGGGGGAAAGACACACACACGCATACACATAGAGATAATGAGAGATGGAAATACAAAGGCAGGGAGGGCCAGCGAGTAATGAATAGAGGGATAGTGAGGAAGGCACATGTATATCCATAGATGCCAAAAATGTTATTTAGGGATCGAGTCTTGGATTTCCTCCCTTGACCATGTTGAGGCCTTAATACCCATATCTAATGCTCAAAACCTCTTAAAGGAATGTGCATATTTTCTTCGAGACCAAGCATACCTTGAGTGGGTCATCTTTGGTGCTTCAAGGAATTGTTCATTAACATGGGTGCCTCAAATATTCCATTATGGCCTAATGAATGAGCATATTCCCTCAATCATGTCTCAGAGTTCCTATACATGTTGCTCAAAACTACCTAATTCTACTAACATCCATATTCATAGTCCAAATATATCAATGAGATGCGATGTGTGATTCTTAAGGAATTCTTCCTATCCTTAGATTCATAGAATCTTTAGTTAGGGCCTAAGGCCATAGTTTCCTCTGCTGACCATGTCCATGGCCTTGATATGCATATCTAGTGCTCAACAAATGATGATGCCATCCATATCCCAATTAAAATTCAAATGATTCACTTTCAATGTCATGTGTGGTGGTTGGAGGCATTAATTTTGGCCCTATATGGTTAAAATTTTATTTTAATGCCTAAGGACCAAGCGTTTCCCCCTTCCCATGTGAAGGGGCCTAATATCTGTACTTAGTGGTAAAAATGTTCTAATGGAACTACTATCCCCATTTCAAGGTAAATGAAACCATGGAAGGATCTATTGAGGTTGTTCAACACATCATTTTTTCCTCTAGATGGATAGAAGCATCTTCTAGGGCCTAAGGCCTAGGTTTCCTCCCTTATTATGTCTAAGGTCCCAAGGAACATACATAGTACTTAGAAACCCCTAAGGGCTCCCATATCCCCATTCAAAACAAAACTATCAACATGAGAGGTCATCTATGCTGATTCAAGGTGTCATTCATGGACCTTGAGCCCTAAAAGTTGGTCTACAACCTAAAATTAAAGCTTTATGTACCAACCATGATTAACACCTTATCCTCCATATCTAATGCTAAAAATATCATAATCATGGCCATATCCCAACTTAAAGGTTGGGAATACCCTTAAGACATCATGTGTATTTGATCGAGGTATTGTTCTTGGACCTATATATCTATAGGATTCCTGTAGGGCCTAAGGACTAGGTTTCCTCCCTCAACCATGTCTACAGATATGTTTTTAGTGCTAAGAGAATTCTAATGGACTGCACATTATCTCTTAGATGCAAAATATCACATACGGAGGTCCTATGTGCGGGTTCAATGCCTTGTTCATGGACCGCAAGCCTTAAAATATACCTTTAGTAAATAATTCTTGAGTTTCCTCCCTCAAGCATGGTCAAGGGTCTATGACCCATACTTAGTTCTTAAAACCTCATAATGGTGTCCATATTACAACAAAGAAAAATTATGTTGTTGGGAGGTTAGGCATGGTTGTTTGAGATGTTGTTCTTGATGATGCTAAAATATTAATATAAGTCCTAAGTCTTGATGATGCAAACTATTTTTTTTATTCATTTCCCTAGCCATGCACTAAAACCATTTGTTGTGGTTATCCATAACGAGTGCATGTTTTGCTTCTCTAAAACGCGTGTGTGTGTTCTGCTTCTTCAAAACGCGTCCGCATTTTTCTTCTCCAAAACGCATGCGCGTTTTGCTTCTCCATAATGTGTACGCATTTTGTAACTATAAAACATGTGCGTGTTTTGTAACTATAAAATGTGTGCGTGTTTTTTCCTAGCCTAACCTACATGTCATATGACATGTCAGGATCGATATTAACCAAAACAAGCATTACATAACATGAGGGCATTGTGTTTTTATGTATCATGATCGTCTTTCCAAAAAGTAGCATTGGATCTAAAAGGTCCCTCAACTTCTTGCACGTGCCCTTCTAAATTTGATTATGAATTTCAAGTTTTCTTTCTATATATTGTGCATATATTTCAAAGTATAAGTTATATTCTAGGATGCATGTATTTTTCTCTAAATTCGGTGTTCATGAATTGGTAATAATATAGGTCATTTAAATAATGTTTTCTTATTTCTGAATTTGATTGTGTAATTCAAATATTTTATATTTGGATAGGTTGTGCGCAAGAAGTTGAGGGACCTTTTAGATGCAATGGTGGAGTGAAGTCAATCACTCTTAATCCAAAAAAATAAATCATCCCCAGCAATCCCAAACCTTCCAAGCCCAGTCCCAAGGCTGGAAATAGGCATGCCAACTAGGAGAGAAAGACAAATCGTGCCTCCGTTTTAGTGAACGAAATCACGTGCGCAATTTCGTTCCCTAAAATGGAGGCACGATTTGGAAAGCCTGCTTCCTTTTTTAAATTGGTCGAGGCCGTCTTTTTCTCCTCACCGCATGGCTATTGGACCAAGGAGGATAAAATCTCGACTGGGAAAACACGATTTTGGGTCCGCCAAAGCCCTCCATCTCCACCTTTGGATAAACCTCCCCTTTGTGAGGTATTTTCCTCATTTCTTTTCATGTTTTTTTTCTCTTTCTTCATCAATTTATTTTCCCTAGATTGAAAAATTAAACCATATTAAATTAAATTATGGCCAATTGAAACAAAAACCCAATGGAATTGCCCAATTGAAACAAAAACCCAATGGAATTGGCCAATGGAAACAAGAACCCCAATGTAATTGGAAAATTGAAACCAATTCCCCAATTTAATGATAAAAATTAAATAATTTTGATTATTTAACAAAATTCATACCCAAAATTCCCATGCCCAATGGAAACCAAAACCCCAATTAACTCAAAAAACAAATGAATTTCACTATTTCCATATGTATATTCACAAGGATCCTTGTGAATCCATACCAAAATCCACAAATGAACACCTTATAATTTTGATGAAACTTCTTGAAGTTTCTCTTCTAAGAACATCAATAAACACCTTATAGTTTTGATGAAACTTCCCAATCCAAGTGTCAAAATAAGGTATAGAAGCTTCCCATGCTTCTAACAAATATTTTGTCTTGAACGAAGGGTACTTTTTGGTTAAGGTCAAGACAATAAAGTTCAACAATAGACTATATGAACGTGAAGATACATAGGTAGGTTGATGTATTTGATTAAACATGCCAATCACATACTAGATCATACATGATATTTAATCCAGTAGAACCCTTACAACCATAAAATCCATAAAGTTCTGCTAAATAGCCTTTGGAGTCCAAAAAACATCACACTACAACAAATAATTACATATCTAACAAATCTGTTGCCTATACTGGGATTGTATTCATCAATAGCACATTATGCCCCCTATTCTAGGGTCTAGTTGTTGCCTCTACCCGCAATTTGGGAGCTAGTCCTACAAAGGCAATAATCAGCACCTCACAATTTCAACGAAACTTCATAATCTAAGCCTTAAAATAAGCTAGAGGAGCTTCGCAATCAACATATGCACTCAAGACACTTTATGTACACATGCATGTACTTAAAAATTGGAATTAATACTTTAATTTAGGACATAAATATGAAATGACAAAATGTTAAATGTTTATTCTTTACTGTAAAATTCAAGATCAATTTTTAAATTTACATGATAGATTTAGTTTATATGTCATTAGTTATACAGTTTTCAGTTCTTAGATATGTCATTATATCATGTGTTTATATTTCTAATGATATTTTATTTGTATTTATGATTGCAGTGGCTACTATGGATCATAACAATGCAGAGATACTGAGGTTTATTGTCCATTTGAGAGAGATTGGTTCAGCTTGGAGGGGTGGAGATGAGCTCCACCACTCCTTGTTAGATTCATTATTTTCAATTGTTGATATGATCGCAAGATCGAATGATGCTTTGTATAGCATCGCATCTTACAAGGAGAGGAAAAGGAAACAATATGCTGATGGGTTGAGTTACAACGAGGTAAAAAAGCTGAAAATAACAAAACAAGCCATCTATTCATTGTTTAG
This sequence comes from Pseudotsuga menziesii, assembly GCA_001517045.1. Lineage (NCBI taxonomy): Eukaryota > Viridiplantae > Streptophyta > Pinopsida > Pinales > Pinaceae > Pseudotsuga > Pseudotsuga menziesii. The sequence goes on from LPNX011156408.1 coordinate 68,224, forward strand.
ACTGCCTGGCACGAATGACATTCCGGAGATCAGCATGCCACATATTTCTATTGAGTGGTGCACTTTTCCACCCATCAGAGACAATTGGACGGATAGGTGGTACATGGTTTTTGACATTCCCCCTCACAACAATAGGGAAGTACCGATGTACTTCCTCCGAAATTGTATGCAAATTTTGTGATGGGCAAACATGTCAACTATTTTGACATGTTGGGATTCCAGGGAGTTGGTAGGGGGATGCCCCAACACCGACCCCATGCTAGGCATAGAGATGCCAATCCATAGATACCTGCACCCCGTGCCCAGCTACCGAGGGCAGAAATCCCTCCTGCACATGACATGGTTTCCCAGACACAAGATGCATTTTTTACTCTAGCTGAGATGGTCTCTCGACACATGACCACTATTGACCAGAGAGCGCCCTCTTCCTCTGCTGGTGTACAACCACCAACTTCTGGTGGTGGAGGGACATCTGTTTGTGGGGATAGACCGACATCCCATGTGCCTCAGAGCGAGCCACACGTCTGCACATCGTGTGGGGGACCCTGTTATGGTCCTGAACCAAGACATGGTACCACTACGATGACTGGTGGTGAGGTAAGGACATTGTTTTAAAACTCTGTTATTGTTCAATTTTTAATTGTTCCATACTATATCTAACATATTAAAAGATTTGTAATATATATGCAATATTTACTCTTGCAGGAGATTGATGCCTCTCACGGGAGTGGTATTGCACCCGGTGTGGTTGTACGTGAGGCCCAAAGAACCATAATTGAGGTAATATTTAAACACTTTTCATTTTGGTATTACATATAATTTTGTTAATGCATGTGTTAGTCTTGATTAATTTATTAAAACGTCTAATATTTACAATTTTTGAAGTTGCAGGAACCCCACTTAGAACGTGATGCTGGAGACATTGATATCAACGACATATTCCAAGGTGGAATTTATGACTACTTGAAGAATGTAAGTACATGGGTTATGATTGAATCTTGTTCGAATTATTTAAATTTCTTACTATACACTCCTTTATAGATCGCTAATGTAAATATAATTTTTAAACTTGCAGATGCTAGAGGCATCTGAAGAGGGGCAAGAAATTGATGGAAGTGGTCACTCCCATGGTGGAGATATGTCCCAGGAAGGGGTAAGTATATTACAACATGTTATTTTTTCAGTACATATTATTCCATCCATTCAAATCCATGTCTAACTATGGTAGCACTTTATGAATGCAGACGTCATCGCAGATCCCTACACCGCCTCTTTAGTTTGGATCTCCCCGTAGTCCAAACATAGATAAGGGGGTTGTTTACACTAGATGAGGTCCCTCTTCCTTGAACAGAGCAGGTGTGCATGAGGATCAACCTACTCATCCCACGGTAATGTACACACTTCCAATGGCAGTTGTTGGTTAGCTATGTATTCACTTCACAAGTGGTTTTTCTTAATGTTATTTTTGCATGTTTACAGCATCAGGATGTAGAGTCATCCATGCCAGACCTTAGTGGGATTGTTGATGCCGCTGTCAATGCCGCATCTACAATAGGGATAAGTCACAGTGAGGTACATCTACTTGAATATTTATAATTGTACATTTCATTTGTATTGTTTCTGGACATGCACAATGTCTAACTATTTAAGCATTTGGTGAATGTAGCCACACCCTGGTCCATTAGTGCACGCAACTAAGGTTGATGTTCAACCTACCGCTCCTCTTACTACTGAAGAGTACCAGCCTCATCCCCTAGAAATGGTTTTTTCGGTGAGATGTTCATTTTTTACATAATTGATTAGTACTTTCTCATTCATGTACATGTTGATAATTCTTGAGATAATTGACATATTTTTTTTATCTGCAGAGAAGCATGGCAGAGAAGCTCGTTGCAAGGTGGAGGACAGCAGAGGCAACTACACCCTCGACACCACAGGCACCTATACCCTCGACGAATGCAGTGAATCTTTGTTTTATTTACAATTGAGTCATATTTTAAATTTTCAAACTTTGTTATTGATGGACAGTACTAGTTCAGTTACATGATCAAGAAATATTGTCATTGATTTGCAGTCGCCAGAGATGCACAGTGGTCATAGACAGAGCTGAAGAGCATCAGGGTCTAGGAAAAACAAGAGAAATTTAGAATTTTGATGTGTTAATCTAGGACAAATATGTATTTTTATGTACAATCTGGAGTTAGAGTATAGGGGCGCGGTCCAAGACATATGTACTTTTGTTTGCACATGTACATCAAATATGTTTTTTATACATGTACATTGGCAGGCCATAGATAGGCCTTATATTTTTGTATTATAACTTTCATGGTATAAAAAATATTTCATATCAAGGCTCTTGAGATATTCATGGTTCAGTCTTTTAAGTGTGATTATACATGTGTGGCGAAGAATGTTTCTATGTGTAATGTTCCCAATTTTTTATAGATTTTACGATTGTATGAGATATCAGTTATAAATTTGAGAACAATGCACAATTACAATAAATTACGTAATTACAAAAATGTACATTTTAATTGTTTTTTACCACGATCCAATTGCATATACAATGTTATATTAACAATGTCAAATTGTATTCAAAAATATGTAACATAGGTCTAATACACATTTAAGCACCCAGCACAGCTAAGCAACTGATCCAACTTGGTGGAATACAAAAGCACCTTACCCACATAACAACCTAACAAACGTTTAAAGGATGCATGAAGTTGACACACTTAAATGATGCACCAGTGTGGTCTACATAAATAAAATTATTTTTTGGCATGATGTCTTTCATCTAAGGAATACATGGGATACACATCAAACCTAAAAGTATCAGAGTATTATAAGGTTGATTCAAAATAATGGTTATGACTATATCCTGCACATTATGTATGTCCTGCACATTATTTTATCATTTTGTTAATGTACATGACATCTGATGAATGGCCTCGAGTAACAACTTTGAAAGAGATGAAAGTTATGTGTGATTAATGTACATGGCATTTTCGAAACATTCGTAACGTGAAGATATATATATTTTGTAATAATGGCGTAATAGAATGGCCACTTGTTTCTAAACATAAACATGTTCCATTACATGGTTACTGACGTACTGGCATTGTCTCCTCCTACATTTCATCATACAAATTATCACATCTCTTATATGAGGGGAAGATCTACAATCGTCTTCAAGCTGACCTTTATGTGCAAAAATTTCACATTCACTTACTGAGCAAAACCCTAGTTTCCAAAATTGACAAAAAAATGATCCCTTGTCCATGGACCCAGAGTAGAGGGTCACTCTAGCACTATCGCGATGTACTAAATCCAACAGAGTTAACGGTTCATCGATCTGAGCAACGGTCATCAATACATGGAACGTTGAATCCCACCTCCCATAGGCTTTTAGGGACACCCATTGAATCCCTAATCGGGGCATAGAGTGGAAACCGTGCATCAAAAAGGGATTTCAGTGGGTCGTGCAAGCATTTTTAGGTAGGTTCCATGTGGGAATACTAGCCACACATTCACAGCCAAGGAATTTGCAAAGCTGACCCATATGTGCAGAAATTGGACATTCACTTACTGAGCAAAACCCTAGTTTCCAAAATTGACCAAAATAATGGTCTCTTCTCAATGGAAACGGATTATAGGGCTACCCTAGCACTATCTTGATGTCCAAAATCCAACGGAGCTGGTGATTTGTCGATCCAAGCAATGGTCATGATTCTATGGCACGTTGAATCCCACCTCCTCTAGACTTTCAGGGACACCTGTTGAATCCCTACCTGGGGCATATAATGGAAATCGTGCATCAAAAAGGACTTTCAGTGGTTTGTACAAGCTTGTTTAGGCGTGTATTATGTGGGAACTCTAGCCACACCTTCACGGTCGAGTAATATGTGAATTTGACCCCTATGTGCAAAAATTTCACATTCATTTACTGAGCAAAACCCTAGTTTCCAAAATTGACAAAAATAATGGTCTCTTCTCCATGGAACCATATTAGAGGGCCACCCAGCACTATCCTAATGTCCTGAATCCAACGGAGCTGACGGTTCATCGATCCAAGAAATGGTCATGATTATGTGGCACGTTGAATCCCACCTCCTACGGGCTTTCAGGGACACCTCTTGAATCCCTACCCGGGGCATAGAATGGAAACCATGCATAAAAAAGGGCTTCTGGTGGGTCATGCAAGCATTTTTAGGCATGTGTTATGTGGGAATGCTAGCCACACCTTCACAATCGAGAAATATGCGAATTGGACCCCCATGTGCAAACATTTCACATTCACTTACTGAGCAAAACCCTAGTTTCCAAAATTGACCAAAATAATGGTCTCTTCTCCATGGAACTAGATTAGAGGGCCACCCTAGCACTGTCCATATGTCCTAAATCCAATGAAGTTGACGGTTCGTCGATCCGAGCAATGGTCATGATTCTGTGGCACGATGAATCCCACCTCCTACAGGCTTTCAGGGACACCTCTTGAATCCCTACCCGGGGCATAGAATGGAAACCATGCATAAAAAAGGGCTTCCGGTGGGTCGTGTAAGCGTGTTTAGGCATGTGTTACGTGGGAACTCTAGCCACACCTTCACAGTCGAGCAATATGCGAATTTGACCCCCATGTGCACAAATTTCACATTCACTTACTGAGCAAAACCCTAGTTTCCAAAATTGACCAAAATAATGGTCTCTTCTCCATGGAACTAGATTAGCGGGCCACCCTAGTATTATCTTGATGTCCTGAATCCAATGAATCCAATGGTTTGTCGATCCGAGAAACAGTCATGATTCTGTGGCACGTTGAATCCCACCTCCTACAGGCTTTTAGGGACACCTGTTGAATCCCTACCCGGGGCATAGAATGGAAACCGTTCATAAAAAAGGGCTTTTGGTGGGTCGTACAAGCGTGTTTAGGCACATGTTATGTGGGAACGCTGGCCACACCTTCACGGTCAAGCAATATGCGAATTTGACCCCCATGTGCAAAGATTTCACATTCACTTACTGAGCAAAACCCTAGTTTCCAAAATTGACCAAAATTATGGTCTCTTCTCCATGGAACCAGATTATAGGGCCACCCTAGCACTATCCCAATTTCTTGAATCCAATGGAGTCGACGGTTCATCGATCCGAGCAACGGTCATGATTCTGTGGCACGTTGAATCCCACCTCCTACAGGCTTTCAGGGACACCTGTTGAATCCCTACCCGGGGAATAGAATAGAAACTGTGCATGAAAAAACTATTATATTTAAAGGTTTCAATGATCTCAGTACATGCACACTAAATTCAACTTCGTGAATCAACATGATTTGAAGCATAAGTCCACCGTATTTGAAAAAGTTGAGTTGGTCATTAGATTGATTCTGAATTGAGTTGTGACAGTAAGATAAGATTAGGGTTAGGATTAGGGTTTTCTAGGTAGGGTTATGGTTATGGGCCATGCATGTTAAACAATAAACCCGGGATAGGGTTTTCCAAGTTTGGCCTTCGTTGGCATGAAACGCATTGTCAAGCTTTGGCCCAAATCTCTTATTATCTTTTATTATATTTTAAGTAGAAATTAAACTTTTAAATAAATAAATAAAAATGAGATGAAATTCCAACACTACTATGCACTACCCCTTTGGCAATGGACATGCGGGTATAAGAGGTGAGCTGTCAAGAAGGAAATTACACAAGCCTTAAAACATAAGTTTATAGTTTTGGCATCTTGTTTCCATCATCCTAGTTGTATATATCGGCTGAAAACATTGACAATATTACCTACTTGAAAAATTAGGGTTTTAGTCCTATAAGAGAGCATACAAAGAACTTTGATAGGTATGACCTATAGAGGTACATGTATGTATTCTAATGTTATGTATATCATGTGAATGAGATCTTGAAATGTTCATATGATTTATATATATGGTTTATTGATCATACGTAAAATTTGGCATGTTCATTAACTTGACATACAAGAGAATTTTTGGCATATTTATAAACAACATTATGGAAAATTTCACATATTAAGAACAAAAAATTGACATATTCATAAGAAACATACATGGGAAAATTAAAATTATGATACATACCTCATCATGCTAGATCCCACCTAATATCATACAACCAAGGCCTCCGGATCATCTCTTATAATGATGGTCTCCATTAGTCTCTCGTGCTATGTATCTGGTAAGAAGTAGCATACAAGAACACAAAATTGACATATTCATAAGAAACATACATGGAAAAATTAAAATTATGATACATAACTCATCATGCTAGATCCCACCTAATATCATACAACCAAGGCCTACGGATCATCTCTTATAATGATGGTCTCCATTAGTCTCTCGTGCTATGTATCCGGTAAGAAGTAGCGTACAAGAACACAAAATTGACATATTCATAAGAAACATACATGGAAAAATTACAATTATGATACATACCTCATCATGCTAGATCCCACCTATTATCATACAACCAAGCCCTCTGGATCATCTTTTATGATGGTCTCCATTAGTCTCTCGTGCTCTGTATTCGATAAGAAGTAGCGTACCTTCAATTAATTCCGACTAGGCATTGTTCATACCTAGAGGTTTGTACCAATGATTAAGTTGGTAAAGTGATACACACTTGCACCTGGTTTGTAATCCCTGTAAACATATCCACCCTTTTTTCTTACATTGTTGTCATGGGTAAGATATTCACCTTTAACGACCATAGACCCGATGGGGAAGTGGTTGTTTTCATCATCAGTCATGGACATAATGAGGGTTTGATTTCCCTCTATACAACGTGCCAACCATTAATCACCACCCCATTCACTATCTTTTGAGGCAACCACTGCTAATATGTGTCCTGCATAGTATGATCGTAGGTATATGATCAAATATTTTTCATGTGATACAAGGCCATTAATGTGAGTTTCAAGACTACGTAAATTTTACAAAAAAATGTTAAGGAAATGCATCATACCAGGTTGTACAAGGTCTGATACATGATCAAAATCTATAGAAATAGACAATTGGTCTTCTTCCAATGGAGTTAACTCAACAATTGCACATTGATCAAGTGGAAGTGATATGTGTTCCCATTAATCAACCCAATCCAATGATTCACACACATCCCAGTCACCATAATACGGGCAAAAACAAGCGAGTTTTCTAGTCCAAATTTCAAATACTGGGTTATCAGAGCTTCGAACCAAATGAAAGCCACAAGTCCCAAGAACAGTCTTGCATTCCCATGCATGTTAACGATCTATGTCTACCACCTCCCAAAAAAAATTCTCCACTTGTCTCTTTCTTGTGGATTCTACTCACATAGTTGATTCCTCTCCCATTACTGACTTGCACCACCTGACTATAGATTGAGCATTTCGAATAGTAGATATTGTAGATAATTTCAATTCCTCTCTTCGTAGGGCTATTTTGACACATGCTCCGGCTCCATCATGCTCTCCTTTACCATGCCTAGTCTCAAAATAGTTCCACATATGTGGAACTTTGTAGTTTTTATGCAATGAACACAACCATTGAAATATGCGTGCATTTTTTAACTGACTAGCACATCCATCAGACCAAATCTAGTGTCGATCCATCTGTATGTTCCTGCCCTTCAAATGATCATAGAACATGATGAAGAAATGACGTACATAGTGGAAGTCATGGCACCTATCATCACTTATGTAGAAGTGATATTCCTTTAGAATTTCTCTTTGCTCTTCACTGCTATTTGGGCCATGCCTATATGTGATATGCACCATCAAGGAAACCTGCTCAGAGTGATAATACTAACTTTGGATCTCATTTTGATAATGATGAAAATGATGTTAACTACAACGCACACACGTTTGGCTTTTATAAATCTCACGCACGTTTGGATTTACTAAATCGCGCACGCGTTTGGCTTTACTATATCGCGCTCGCGTATTGGTTAAATTCAAAAAAAATTCCCACCAAATGACAAGGCCGAGCCTCCACCCATGCTTTCATGGAATTCCTATGCCTATGTGTCTGCTTTGTACTTTGCTTCGGATTCAACATGCCTATGCCTTGGAGTATGATAAACCATGGCTAATTCAGCATTATATCCAAATTTCCAATATGCTCTTGTTTAGCGGTTCGTCTGATTATGTTGCACGCCTCCATTTTTTATGAGAATTTAGAAACGGATATGGTTTTTTTTGCATATTCTAAATATGTAAATTTTAACAAGAATGCATAATTTTTTCTATTTTTTTCTTATTTATCTTCTGTCATCACTCCTCAACTCAAAAAACACACTGTTAGTGTTTTGTCCATATATCTTTCGTTTCTCAACCATTTAAAAAAAAATGTATGGTGCACTAAAGAACACCAACCTCTACATGCTATAAAAAACCCACTTCCGAATAATTGCATTAAGACATTCAAACGCTGCACCCACAATTGATGTACCATTTTTGAGGTTTGATCTCTTAGATAATTAAAAACAAATTTAAAAATATTATTTTTATTATTGGAAAAATAGTCCTGCACTAGTCCTATATGTTCTCTATATGTATACCACTTTTCGTAAGTTTATTCCATCATTTAAACACTTAGACATTGCACCCACAAAAACATATACCTTATAATTTGTCCCTAAAATAAAAAGTGCCCGTTAAAAAATATCTAACTTTATATAGTTAACAACATTTTCAATAGAAAAAAATTATATATTTGGAAATGTCATTCAATTTCCTACATTTCTTGTTTTTAACTGATCGCAAGATTCATTGTGTAAGTGTCTCAAAATATCCATGCAAGTTGATGGATGTCTGTTTTTTCAGTTTTGTATTGCATCTAAGGCGCCAAAAGAGACCCTCAACTTCTTGCACACACCCGATATTGTTGATCTAAATTATACTTTAGGATGTATGATCTTATAACTGTAATTCTATGTTCATTATTACATTTCAAATAAAGTGATGTCATTTCTATAGATTAAAGGTAGTAACTAAATGTAGTTTAAAAATAGAAACTATAATTAAACCATATCATATGCCATCTCTAGCATAGACCAAAAAACTCTACATAACTTTAACCAAGAACATGATTCCAGATCTAGATTCCTGGGACCATGTCCCTCGATATATATATATATATATATATATATATATAT
>LPNX011156410.1:7279-19766 GCA_001517045.1 Pseudotsuga menziesii
GAGTAGCTACAAATGATTCAACATAGAGAGGACTGACGTAGCATTCTTTTAGTGCAATTGTTTTACCTCCTAATCATACTACAAAATTATTGTAGACAAGGCAAATAAATTGATGTAGAAAATGAAAAAAACATGAAAAAAATTGAAGAAATTACCTCACAAAGGGAAGGTTAATCCAAAGGTGGAGATGGAGGGCTCAAGCACACCCAAAATTGCGTATGGACAGTTGAGGTTTTGTCTTCGTTCATCCAATAGCTGCGTCGAAAATGAGAAAAGGACGGCCTCGGCCAATTTAAAATAAAAAACAGGTTTTAACAATCGCGCCTCCATTTTAGCAAAGGAAATCGTGCACGCGATTAGCTTGACTAAAACGGAGGCACGATTTTGTTTACTAGCCTAGTTGGCATGACCATTGCCAGCCTTGGGACTAGGCTTGGTAGGTTCGGTGTTGCTTGGGTTGATTTCTTTTTTTTGGATCAAGAGTGAATGACTTCACTCCACCATTGCATCTAAAGGGTCCCTCAACTTCTTGCACACACCCATATATTAACCCAGGCCATAGAGTCATATGCTAAAGCAATTTACTCTAGGGGTAGCTAAGCCTTAAAGGATACTTATAGCACTCAGTGACCATGACTAACAATATATCACATAGTATAACTACCTCAACAAATGGAGGTCCATAGTCTTTATACAACACAATACCTCAATCTTGATACAACACAAGATCATCTCCACAATTGGAGATCCATTTTCATAGGATACCATCTATGAGAATCATTGACTTGATACAACACAAGTATAGACTTGGTACACCAAAAGTCCACCGTATTTATACAACACAAGTCCACTCTTGATATTTTTCACAAGACTAATCTTGATATTACTCACAAGCTCTACAACATCACCACCTCAATGATACGAGGATACTTAGGACTTGATACAACACAATGTCCTAACTTGATATCACACAAGCCTTGGAGAATGACTCTTGATGTTGTGCAATCAACAAATGAGTTGATTTCTCTTCAACCTAGCAGTTTTGAAACCATCCAACAATTCTTCTCCAAATTCAATTCTTTGGGCATGTAGTGCAAGCAATGTGGAATTGACAAGAAGGATGAGAAAATGGTGCTCTCAATTCTGAGCAAGCTTGGCCCTAAGTTTTCAGTATTTGTGTCCACCTTCCCCTTTGGGAGACTGACAACCCCAAACCCATGAATGCCCTCACTTGATACATTCACTGAATCCCTCATCCAAGAAAAAGATAAGTTGATCCAGATGGGAGCCCTAAAAGCCACCAAAGATTTATCTATTTTGGCTGAGGAGACCAGGAATGTGCAAGCAAAAGGGAAGAACAAGAGAAATATTGAATTCGAACCAAAGGAGGAGCTTGATCCTTAGGATGGAGCCTCTAGTTCTAAGAAGGATAAGGAAAAGAGGTTTGAAAAGACGAAGTGTTTGTATTGCAAGAGAGGAAACCATCCAGAGAACCTATGTATGAAGAAAACTATAGATCATATGTCAAGACTTCTTGAGAAGAATAATATTTCCCTCCATGAGGGTGCAAGGAAGATTGATTCTGAAAGCAAGACCGATAATCATGAGAGATTCCATGCAATGAACATTGGATCTTCAAAATCTCAAGGATTCCTCATTGATTCGAGGGCCTCCAACCATATGGTTTCCTCCAAAGAATAATTTTCTTCATTAAATCTCACTGATGGTCCAAGTATTCACATGGGAGATGATACTTAGATCCAAGTTGAAGGGAAGGGTACAATAAAAATAGAACATGGAGTGTTCAAAAATATTATATATGTATGTACCTTCTTTAGCAACAAACTTGTTATATGTTTACTAGATGACACACACAGGTTCACCAAAGAGAGTTGTTTTTCGACCTGACATAGTTGAGATCTCAGATATCTCTGGTGGGAAGTTGATAGCTAAAGGCGTGGCAAACAATGCCTCCAAGGCATATGAGTTCTCACACTTTTTTCCATACTCAGATCGATTGTAATATATACAGTTAGTTAAAAGGGAAGGTAAATTTATTCTACCTAAACCATTTCCACATGATAATGCTTCTTGTGATGATTATTTAGATCCAATATTTGAAGATGAGGACCAAGTTGAATCAGATCTTGATATTGAGGATTAAGTTCAAATAGATCCAGATCTAGATCCAGTCCCTACTCCCAATCCTAGGCCAAATGGGATCATAAAGTCATTGAAGCTTCTAGGAACATGGTTGGGGATCCATCTGACAAAAGGAGAACCAGATATCAGTTTCAAGATGAGAAACTTGCACTATGTCATACATATCCACTTCTCCCAGAGAGGTGTTATAAACTCCCAAATAGGTGCTACATGATGGTGGGGTATGATTGAAATTTCTACAAAGTGGCTTGCCATGATCCACTAAGGCAAGAATCCATGGATAAGGAATATGAGTTATTGCAAAACAATGAGACATTGGATAATGTCTCTCTTCCTCCATATAGAAGAGACAAAAGTGCCTTTCTACGTGGTAAATTGGAAGAAGAAATCTATATGGAACAACCTAAGGGGTAACCTGATGATTCTTCCTTGGTAAGCAAGCTGAGGAAACTATTGTATCAGATCAAGCAAGCACCCCCAAGGCATATCATCCTAATTTGAACTCTTCCATACTGTCACAGAGGTTTAAAAGGTGCAAGTCTGGCTGCAAAAACAACAACATTTATTTTCCTATCTGGCATCAGATTGGAAAAAAATGGAGAGGTTCAGATGCACTGTATTAGGGAACTAGTGCACACAAGTACCATCACACTGCATTACTGCTCTACAGAGGTGCATACTGTTGGAGCAGAGTCCCACAGCTACAGGAAAAGCTGCCATTTTTGCGGATAGACAGCTTTGGCGAAGATGAAGAGATAAGGTAAAGCTACGACGTCGTAGCATGTTTCTAGCTGCAGAGCAGAGCCGGAAACTATGACTACCAGGGCAGCAAAGTCAAAGGAGATGACAGTACATGAGCGGTCGAGAAGAGAGAGCTCAACCACTGCATTGAAGGCATCGGCGAAGACAGGAGGGCTCAGCTACCCTCATAAAGGAAAAGGAGCGATGAGGCCGAGGTATTGAAGACGAAGGACAGAAGAAGGGAAGCGGTGCATAGTACCCATGGTCAGTGCCGGGAAGCATGGAAGACTGTAGAGAGTAGTGGTGTGACGGAAAGTGGCTACCCCATGTATAGATATGCCAACTGTCACTAGTTAGGGTTTTGGGTTACTGTTGGGACAGGCCCACAATGTTGTAATGGCGAGACCTTCGGGCCGCCTATAAAGGGATGTATTTTGTATTGTAAAAGGTTGGCATTTTGTGCATTTTAATCCATCTAGCTAGTCAGTCCTTCTGGAGCTATTAGGATAGCCAGTAGCTACTCAGACATTGGCGAGTCTGAGAGTCCAGTAGTCTGTTAGCTCACTATTATTTTGTATTGTAACAATCCACAGGGATTGACCGAGAGAGAGAGAGAGAGAGAGAGAGAGAGAGAGTATATTGTAAGAAGGCAATATAGAGAAGAGATCTAAGAGAGAAGGGCTCCAGGCTGTGTGCGGAGTTACCCAGAAGATCTCTAGCTGCATATGCGGTGCAGCAGAACTGTGTACCTCTCTCAAGTTATAATATAGAAACACAGTTCTATGGACGTAGCTTCTACCCTGGAAGTGAACCACGTAAAATCCGAGTGTTATGTGATTGATTCATGTGATTGTATTTACTTGTTATATCTATCATTCATTACATGAACTTTGCTTACAGTAAATGTATGTGTATGTTATTTAGTTTACAACATTATAGAAGGATAAATGCAAGTTGAAGTCTTTAAGCATTCTGTATAAGAGTTTGTCTAAGTTTCACTTGAGACAGTTAAGAGTCGCAGTGTAAAACAGCCTTGTGCGTTGAGTCCTGTAAGTGGAACACTAGTACGCTAGGAACGCTGAGTCGCAACTGTGGAATATCACAGGGAGGTGATATCGCACCATCAGAGGAGCTGTGGTGCCCTGCGGTTAAGAATCGAGCATAGGAGAAAGAGTCGTGTTTCCCAGGGCGCGATGATGCGATAAGGGCTAGAGTCATCGCGAGTAAGAGGAAAGTGCACAGAGAAGAGAGAGACATCTCGCAGGCTAAGAAGAGCTGCGAGACGCACACAGGACGCTACACAGAACCTGGCCAAGACACTTGAGTCTTTGGCCAACCCATTAGGATCACTTTGGGTGAGACTTCAGGCCGCTCCGCGGTCTGTTGCCGAAAGGGCCAGTGAGCTAGGGGTGTTGTTGGTTCATTATAGTAAACCCGGGTCTACCTAGCGACCAACAAATGGTTTCATTGTCGATTTTGAACAAACTGAGCACTTTTGTTCTGGTGGCGTCCTACTAGAGACGAACTCAATGAGTGGGTTGTGTCTACACAGAAAGAGTTTTCCAAACGAGAGAACAAGAGTTCTAGACTGAGTACAGAGGACTGGTTACAAAAACATATCGTTACAGACCTGCATGCGATATTTTTTGCGACCTTTGGAAACAAGCTTTACGACTGGTTATCAAAGTTGACTGATACGAGCATATTTAAGAAGAAAAGAAACATGTTCTGGACACCGGAGCTGATTTAGACCATGAAGAACCTTGATAATCCCATTACGAGGACAGTAGAATTCTGGCTTGCGAGTGTGCTAGAAGGCTTCGTCACAGAGTTTGCAGTTGACCAAAGAGAAAGCTTCAGCGAGGTTGAGCGGTACTTCTTCAAAGGATATCGCGGTAAGTACCTAAAATGTTTAAACTTGTCCATTAAGATGTTATTACATGAAAAAGGAACAATGGATCTAGTTTCAGATGAATAAGTAAAGATAGTAATGTCACAAGAGTTTGAAAGTGATTTCGATGACATTGGACGTACACGTAGTGGAAAGAAATACAAAGTAGATTTCAGCTCTCCCATATTTGAAGATATTTCAGATAATACTAGACAACAGAGTCACAGTACCACAGAAAGAACAGAATGGGGTATCCCTTACCACCCTTATACCCCATAGAAACAGATCGGGACTCAGAACAATCCCATAGGAAATCCATCTAGTAGATCCCAGACAGTACATACTACCACTACATCACCTCCACCTACACCATCGAGTGGTAGTAACACAGCAAATCAACATCCACCATGCATAAATAGAATGGGAATGATATGAAGCTACCTATCTTTAAGGGTACAGGGGAAGAGGACCCAGAGCAGCATTGGTTTCTATGTGAAGCCGTGTGGACCATTCAAGCAATCAATGATGATAATAGTAAACTTGTACAGTTGGTCACCACACTGAGAGAATGAGCCTTAACATGGTATATGAAGTATACCTCAGCGGTACCCAGAACACTTGTACAGGTTAGGATCACCATGATTAAAGAGTTCAAGAAACCTAAGTCAGAGTCACAGTGCATTACAGAGCTTAAAGACATCAAACAGTTACCTACAGAGTCAGTGTGGGACTTCGATCAGAAATTTAAAGCTCTTATAAACCAAGTCAGCTTTGAGTTTGCGCCGGAGCAGCACAAGGAATGGTTTATTGCAGTGCTGCTCCCTCACATCACACTACCATTAATGCAGTAGAAACTCCAGATGCAGGATGACATGTTGGAGATGGCGATGAAACTAGAGGCTTCACCTCTAGCTGAAACCAACACAGGTATGGCAAATCTGCAAAACCAGTTGGCTAATCTCACGATACAGATGCATGAGCTTAAGAAAGGGAAAGAGGTTGCGCAAGACATATGGTGTGTAAAGTGTAAAGAACAAGGCCATACTAAAGATAATTGTCCAGTCTTTGTAGAATATATAGCAACTGGGGCTCCTAACCCCTTACCACAGACCCACGGGCCGTGGTGTGAAATATGAAAAACAAGAGGACATCTACCTCACCAGTGCCCTCTACTTCAGAAGTACATGTAGACACCTAAGAACTTATACTGCGTCTTCAGCAAGTCCGTAGGCCATGATGAACACGATTGCCGAGCCTATGATCTCACGGTCGGGAGCAAGCAAGACTTGTATAGAGTCCAATAAAAAACATAGGGTCCAGCAGCAGGACCACAGCATGATCCGGATTATGGTGGCCATGGAGGAGGATTCAAAGGACGAGGAGGATTCAGAGGCTTTGGCCGTGGTCACGGACCAGTCACTTGTTACAACTGTGGAGTTGTAGGACATTATGCTAGGGACTGTCAGAGCCCTACCACCACATGTAACTATTGCAAATCTTACGATCACGCTATAGAAGACTGTCCTACCTTGATAGCTAAGATCAGAGAACCTAAGCCAGCAGTACACCAGAACATCCAGCTTATTGCTACTGAGCAGGAAGAACTAGAACCAAGAGTCAACATTGTGACTCGCAGCGGTGCTTCCACCAATGGAACATCGCGGGATACTGAAAATACCATAGGTTAGGAGTGGGTGCGTAAAGCTCCTAACAAAGAAACACCACTTGACCTACAGAAGAATAAACAGACATTTCAGGAAGCTAAGAATTTCTTTGATGACCCTATGCAATCAGGATCGCAGGTACCGCTGTCTAGGGGCATACCGCAACAAGCACCTTGTGGCGTTAGCCCTGTACAGATATCGCAGGCTACCACATCGGGCACATGCGACGAGGACGAGTTGGCAGGAAGTGTACAATCCTTCCTGCGGAGTTGTTTAAAACTCGTGAGAAATGAGCAAGCTATCGGAGAACTTCAGCGCATCATAGATCAGTGTCAGCCATCTTCTTCCGTGAGCAGTGCACATCGTGCTGTTCATAATATTATGGGACATACAAGAACAGGAAGAGAGATGCGACTCACAGCACAGGTTGGAGAATTCGAAATGGACGAGGTGATCCTAGATCTAGGATCAGAGGTAAATGTTCTGACTAAGCAGACATGGGAACAGATGGGTAGCCCTAAGTTAGTCAGATCACCTATCCATCTCAGATTAGCTAATCAACAATAGGTATCACCCCCGGGTTGATTATCGCAGGTGCCAGTTGACATTGACGGAGTTCGCAGTTCTACGGACTTTGAAGTTATAGAAATCATTGGTGATAGTAGACCATATCCAGCACTACTAGGCATTGATTGGGTGATCAGTAACATGGCCGTTATCGACTTAAAGAGAATACAAATGACCTTTGAGGACGCGCAGATCCGGGTCATCGCACTGTTAGATCCTCTTCAGGGTCCTAGATACATTGAACCTATCTGAGCAGAGGAAGAGGCACGTAACATGGACAGTCTCTATCAGATGACTGCGAACTAGAGTGACTACATCAATCCAACCGCAGAAGGGAACATTATTTGGCGATGCGACAGCTCATGCACATCGGATTCGGATGTTGGTTTAGAGAACTGGCAAAACAGACTTTACGAAGTCTCAGTGCGCAGATGTGCATACATGACTAAGTCACTGCGATGGATTGGCGCAGAGATCAACGAGATTCCATCATTTCATGGTATAACAGATATCCAGGACTTTCTCATGCAACTTGAACAACAAATTCCTCACGAGCAGAGGATTGCAGCTATGGACCTTGCAGTACGAGCCACACCTGCAAGATGGTGGTATGCACATAAAGAGAATATCACATCATGGGATGATATTAAGAGATTGATGGCGATTAGATTCTCTACCGATAGAGAGTGTGTCCAGCAGAGATACACAAGAGAAAGTGACCCCAGGTCACATATTCAGACATGTGAACAGAATTGGTCGGACATTCCCGAGGATGAATGGGTTCACCAATTCATTCACACTTTGGACACAGTTCCACGGAACTGGTACACAGAGACTGAATTGCGCAAGGGAATGACTACATGGCCACTTCTAATAGACATCTTTCTACTTACCTTCGCTTTTGAATCTGAGTATCCAAATGTTGATCAGGCCCTAGATGTAATAAAGATTAAGATATTTGAGGATTGCACCCTATCAGTACATACTCAACCTAAGTGGGCCGTCCAGTTAGAAGATGCGCTCGAGTGCTATAACTTCGAAGCAGAACCAGAGGAGGAGGATGAGGATCCTCACAACATCAACATTCCAGAGTCAGAAGGGACTCGCGATGTTGATGGACCGAAGCTACATATTCCAGCAATCACAGAGCCGATTAAGATTAAAAAGATCAATATTGGCACAGACACAGAACCAAAGTTTGCCTCTATTGGAGACTATTGGACCGATAAAACAGTTGGACAAATTGTAGACTTGCTACATGACTATCAGGACCTATTTCCAACCAAGTTCATAGAGATGAAGGGAATAGTCGGAGACCTGGGAGTAATGAGGATACCATTGAAAGAGGATGCAAGACCAGTCAAGCAGCATCCATATAGATTAAATCCGCGCTATAAAGAAAAAGTTAAGGATGAGATTGATAAGATGCTAGCAGTAGGCATCATTGAGCCCATAGAAGAGAGCGAATGGGTTAGTCCCATGGTCGTGCAAGAAAAGAAAACCGAAGGAGACATTAGGAGCTATGTCAACTTGTGTAAACTCAACGACGCATCGCTTCATGATCCATTTCCGACACCTTTCACTGATGAAGTATTAGACAATGTGGGAGGACATGAGGTCTACTCCTTCACTGATGACTTCTCAGGCTAT
Source organism: Pseudotsuga menziesii (assembly GCA_001517045.1). Taxonomy (NCBI): domain Eukaryota; kingdom Viridiplantae; phylum Streptophyta; class Pinopsida; order Pinales; family Pinaceae; genus Pseudotsuga; species Pseudotsuga menziesii. The sequence continues at coordinate 15,956 of LPNX011156410.1, forward strand.
CACCAGATCAGAATCCACTCAGAAGATCGACATAAGACCACTTTTGCAACAGAATGGGGCTCATTCCAGTATACGGTAATGCCCTTTGGTCTTAAGAATGCACCAGCTATCTTTTATAGAGTAGTAGTTGCTGTATTTAAAGAATACATCCATAAATTCCTAGAAGTTTATTTTGATGATTGGACTGTATTTGGATTAATTGACAAGCACATAGGAGATTTAAGACTGATGTTAGAGAAATGTAGGTAGTACCAGATTTCTCTGAACTTGAAAAAATGTATATTCTATGCGTCGTTCGGTATTTTGTTGGGTCACATTGTCTGCAGGCAAGGCTTGATGGTAGATCCCGCAAAGATTTCCATCATTGTAAATCTTCCAGCACCCAACTCAGTCAAACAATTGAGGATAGTACTTGGTCATACCGGGTACTACAGAAAATTCATCAAGGGATACGCCAAGATTACAGCACCGATGGAAAAACTGTTAAAGAAAGATGTAAAATTCCTATGGAATGAGGAATTCCAGCAGAGTCTAAACACACTTAAAGAGAAGATGGTTACAGCACCCATCTTAGTATTTCTAGACTGGACTAAACCGTTTCATGTACATGTGGATGCATCTGGCATCGCACTAGGGGTTGTTTTAATGCAACCATGAGAAGGAGGTATCGATCATCCTATCGCATACTCCAGCAGAAAGATATCGACAGCAGAAAAGAACTACACCACGACATAAAGAGAAGGCTTAGCTATGGTGTACGTGCTACAGAAGTTCAGGCACTACCTGTTGGGTGCCTCGTTCAAGATTTTTACTGACCATTCTGCATTGAAGTATCTGGTCAATAAGCCAGTGTTAGGGGGAAGAATCTACAGATGGTTACTCCTCTTTTAGGAGTATGATTTTGAAATCATTGTCAAACCAGGAAGATTGAACACCGGACCTGATCATCTGTCACGAATAGACTTAGGAGAAGAGCCAAGTAACCTAGAGGACAATTTGCCAGATGCGCAGTTGTTTTCTATCCAGATCATAGATGAGTACTATGCTGATATCATTCACTTTCTCACTACAGGAAGGGCACCTGAGGAGTTTACCAAGCATCAAAAGAGGCAGTTGGTTGTTAAAGCAACAGACTTCACCCTGATCGCAGGACAGTTATACAAGTTAGGTCCAGATGAAGTCCTGCGCAGATGTGTGATGCCGCATGAAAAAGAGGCTATTATCAGAGAAGCACATTCAGGTACCGCAGGAGGTCATTTCACAGGAAAGGAGACTATGCAGAAAATCCTGACCGCAGGATTATGGTGGCCTACTTTACATAAAGACACTAAGGACTTTTGCAGATGCTGCGATATCTGCCAGAGGGTAGGAAAACCTTCACGACGAGATGAAATGCCGCTGCGACCGCAGGTTATGTTGCGCGCATTTGACAAGTGGGATATAGACTTCGTGGGTCCTATCAACCCACCAGGAAAACGAACTGGTGCGAGATATATCATCACTGGAACAGAGTACCTCACCAGGTGGGCAGAGGCCAAAGCAGTAAGAAATTGTGATGCTGCTACAGCCGCACAGTTCATTTTTGAAAACATCATCACTAGATTTGGATGCCCATTAATTCTGATGACCGATCAAGGAACACACTTCTTGAATCGCACCATTGAGGCCTTGACGGAAGAATTCCAGACACAGCACCATAAGAGCACTCCCTACCACCCACAAGCTAACGGTACGGTGGAGGCATTTAACAAGATTTTAGAAAATGCTCTTACTAAGATATGCAATAGCCAAAGGAATGATTGGGACCTCAGAGTTAACGCTATATTATGGGCGTATAGGACTACATGCAAAAAATTTACAGGACACACACCTTTCAGCTTGGTGTATGGACAGGAGGCTATTATGCCTATGGAGCATATTCTTCCCAGTTTAAGAATTGCTCAGATCACTGGAATGGCTGATACAGACACGGTGCAGGAAAGGCTAGCACAACTGCTTGCCTTAGAGGAAGACAGATTCATCGCCGGATTCCATCAGAAAGTGCAGAAGGCACGAGAAAAATCTTGGCATGACAGACACATTAAGAGTAAGACTCTTCAGATCGGAGACCTAGTACTCCTCTATGACAGTAAATTTCTTAAGTTTCCAGGGAAGTTCAAGACGCATTGGTTGGGGCCATATCAGATACAAAAAGTTACAGAGGGAGGAGCCATTCAGCTCAACAAACTGAATGGGGAGCTTCTTACCACGATGATCAATGGCAGTAGGCTTAAGCTCTATAGTGACAGCCACTCCACCTCTCAGCCCTAACTTAGAGTCACGAACGGTGCAGATTTCCAGTGTAGTTGAAAGGAGGCATCGCACCAGGAATTAGTCTACACCGGCAGGTATTCTAAGTATCAGGAATCGCATAAGGACGGTTCATTTTGAAATAAAGAAAAAAACGCTTCAGTTTGTTTTGAGCAAGTGATGCGGTGTGGCATCGCAGCAGTGCGATGTTTCTCCATGCCACGTACCTAGTTTTGTAACGAGATAGAGGGCTAGTCAAGTCGCCTTCTGACAGGAAGTTAATGAAGAAATGACCAGTATACCTTACCATAGATTTGGAAACAGTATAATCAATCGTACATATTTGGTAAATCTTCGATGAGACCGGCACCTACATGCACACGCTTCGAGGGAAATTGATCGGATTTCAGTATTTATTGAGGATCGAGATGACGGGTGTGGTCTCGTCCAAGAAATTAATACAACCGACGGGTTCAGTCTAGATGACCGTTGCATTCAGGATTATCGCCTTCGGCATAAAAGCAGAAATTATTCATTCAGGAGGGTTACATTTGCAAAGAGCCGAGAGCTATAGAGTGCATTGTTTAGTTTTCCCTGTGCAGAGCTAATTTCGTTACAGAGTGCTGTGATTTCCAGAGTTTGTAGCCATTGCCAATCCAAAGTATAACACTGAGTGGGTTCTATCCGAGGACGAACCTATAGAAGCGATATTGGAAAGGTTCGAGCATGGTGGCCATATGTTCGCTATGACGACACCGCCCAGGGTTGTGAAATTAGGAACATCGCAGGTCAGACAATTTCCAAGGATGAGGAGTCAAGCTCAGGATGTAGAAGATGTCATCAAAGTATTTGCTGAAGAGAAGAAGAAAGCCGAGCCAATCACTGAAGATAAGAAAGCAAAGCAGAGGAATGATGAGAAGAAATCTCCAGCCAGGAAGAAAGTAAAAATGAGAAAAAGATGGCAACGGGAGAAGGGAGATGGCCTATCTCATCAGCTAAGAGAAGAACAAGAGGGTCCAAAGGTCAAGAATGAAAATATGCGGAACCCAAGCAGCATGAATACCTGGAGTGAGTTGCTGAGAAGAAAAGTGAAAGGGAAAACAAACCAAACAAGCAGAACTTCAGGATGCAGAGAAAGGCTTGTTCTCGGAATGGAATTCCTGGTTTGTATACCTTTCGCATAAGTAGGCTCCAGACTGAATGAAATGTTTGAGAAGGCTGGAAGATACAGATTTTCCTTGTGATAAAAGTTCTAACCCAGATAAAGAGGAAAGGATATCTGTGGAAGACTTCTCAAAACCTGAAGATCCTTAAAAGGTCTTGCAAGCGACAAGAGCGAGACCATGACTAAAGGAAGGAAAGATAAGAGAACCCAACGAACTAAGTTACAAAACTATAGAGAGTGTGTCGTATCTATGCAGAACGAAGTCACAGGACTTCGGGACAAGCTTCAGCGCACTTCGCAGGAAGCCAAGGAGAAGCTACAGCAGGAGAAGCCTATTGGTAGTGGCTCGGGGACGAG